>JAQFYB010003255.1:0-20180 GCA_034694085.1 Pogonognathellus longicornis | reverse complement strand
ATCTTCATTCTACACTGTCCCAGTTTTTCAAAAAACGAGATTTTAGAAATCAGCTGTGAGTTGTGTGGTAGACTCTGCTTTATGCTCATTACGGGTCACAGACTCTATGCTCTAATATAAACTTGTGCAGTGCACTTGCAACGTAGCATGTTATATATTTGAGCTTTCGCTATGCTACCAGACAGTTAGGAATCTGGTAATTAAGTTTATGAAAAACTAACTGTGTGCAATGCCCTAAGTGTAGATACAAGGGCGTATACAGGTGCGTATACACGTATCGGCTCGCGTGATGGCAAATGCAGTACGACTTCCCGGAAGTAAATCCCAAGACACGCTTGTGCGTTGCGCGCATAATACACTGCCAAAACACAGTGAAAGTATCGCCCATGTATTAAAATCACAAATTTTGTTTGGGGCATATTATTCAGAGTTTGAATTTACACATGTTTTACATCGTATACATATTATGTACCTGTACCTATATTATATATACGTAAGTGTAGAAAAACAAATTTTTATACTCAAGATATGTGCATGTTATTCGTGTAATGTGTGCATGAATGCACAAAAACATTATTATATAGCTAAACAAAAAATTTAAAGCCCATAACTAGTAATTAGTGTTTCAAATTACACAGGTTTGTTTCAAAGAGCAATATTACAATCCGGTTCTCTTTTCTGTGATGCATTGTTGATAACGAACCCTTTGGAAATTTCTCATAAATTCGCATATGGATTGCATTGTCCAACCCACAATGGAACTGAATTGATGACTCGTTGTTTGGCATCCAGACACATGAAAGATCTTATGAGAGAGCAAAAGAAACTGACCGAACAATGGGAGCTCCCTGTAAATTTTGCCCCTGTTGTGGATGGACACTCTAGGAGTCACCCCGTGCTTCCGGACCATCCTGATAAATTACCCATTGCTAACCAAGTTCCAATTATAATTGGGACAACTCGAGACGAAGGCCTATTTTTTTATGTCAACATGGCTGCTAAATATACCTACGAAGAAATAGACAGCTTTCCTGCAACAAAACATAAAATAATGCCAGAAATGCTGAAACAAATTTTGCGAGACAACGGGAATGAAAAAATACATCACATAGTAGAAAGCATTCTGCATTTCTATCCTAGATTCCGCTTTGATTCAATGGGTGCTATGATTCAGGTAATAAAATATTTTAGCCAGATTTTATGAAGTAACTGCAGCACAAGTAATTTTCTTTTAATGAATGAAGATCAGATTGTTTGAATTCGGTTTTTTGACTTGCTACAAAGGTTATCAATGGAATTTTCATGGAATCATTTGCCTGGAAAACCATTAAAAGCTTATCTAAGCTCTCGCATTTTCCAGTGTTTGCTTACGTATTTGGCCACAGATTAAAAAATTCCCCTTCATTTTCTACTAACGCAATAGAACAATTAGAGTATAGAGGTTTCGAGCATCCGCTTTTCTACAAAGGAATAAGTCATCAGGATGAATTGTTCTATTTATTTCATATGACCGAAAAACGACCGATGGAAGTTAAAGATAAATTAGTGGCAAGAGCTTTGACCGAATTATGGAGTGCATTTGCGACATTCGGGTATATAATCCGACATCGGGATACTTTATTTAAACCATACTAATATTTTACATTCTATGTACATTATACATTTCTTTTAGGTAAGTAAAATAATAACTTTCGCAGTGGCAGTGCACAATACAGATTACAATCTCACGTAACATTTTGTTGTCTTGAATTTTATAGAAATCCTTCCCCTGCAATAAGATCTTTTGGAGTTTGGCCACCGTGGCTACCTATGCGAAAACACAGTTCGAATGTCCCTTTCTACTACATTAATTTGTTTTTTCCTCACAACAGATGGAATTTTAAAAAACTGGTAGGTTACATAATACATACTTTTATACAAAACGAAAAAACATAATGTATTTTCAGGCTGTTCATTGCTGCAATGGCCATAGTCATATTTTAGACAAATGCGAGAATGAAGGTCTTTAATTCAATGCAATGACTTATGTTGCAGGAGTCAGATTTCTTGAGCCGAATTATGAAGCATCAT
This sequence comes from Pogonognathellus longicornis, assembly GCA_034694085.1. NCBI lineage: Eukaryota > Metazoa > Arthropoda > Collembola > Entomobryomorpha > Tomoceridae > Pogonognathellus > Pogonognathellus longicornis. The sequence goes on along the minus strand of JAQFYB010003255.1, from coordinate 18,110 downwards.
TCAGAACCTAGTCCAATTATGAAACATCATTCAGAACTGACTGGACTGAGTCCAATTGTGAAGCATCATTCAGAACTGAGTCCAATTTTGAAGCATTATTCTGAACTGAGTCCAATTTTGAAGCATCATTCAGAACTGAGTCCAATTTTGAAGCATCATTCAGAACTGAATCCAATTATGAAGCATCATTCAGAACCAGAGTTTTCTCAATCAAAACATTATGAAGAAACCAAACTTATAATGTAATATAATAATATTGTGATAAAAAATTAAAACAAAGAATACAGGTTTATTATAATAGAACGTTATCTAAATAAAAAAGCTAAATTGTTAACTCTCGGCTAATCTCTAATTTAATTACCAACTAAATTATTGAAATCTAAGCAAATAATATTCTTAAACAAACTAAATAATAACATACCTTGATGTGGAGTGCATTTATGCATTTAATTATTAAGCAACTCACATTCAATGAGAGTAATGAACTTCAAAACAACTTGCAAGTATATTTGGAGTATACAGTTCAAAAGCATGCTTCTAAATACAAATAAATGCTTTACGTACAAATACAAATCGGTCTAAGTGACTCAGGTATATAGGAGTTAAGCATCACTTTTATGCAGTGATAATATTGCATAATACCGTGAATTATAAGTCGAAATAAAATTAACCAATTATAAGGGACAACATTATTCAGTCAAATTCTTACAGGCAATTATACAGTTCTACTGTATTATTTGTAATTGCTTGCATGTACTCAGTACTCAGAGTACCCATATATATACTATGTCTTTCTTGCCCTTCTTTTAGTTAAATACAAAAACCTGCATACGGTACTGAAAAAGTTGAATTCGACTATTAAACTTAAACATATTAAGTCTAAAACGAAAATAAATGCCTAACATAATATCTAACAACAATCCCAACATTCTTCACCACTACGACATTTTTCACAAGTTGAATTCGGATTAGCAACAACCACAGGACCTGGAATGGCATCTTCCGGCTCTTTATTACGAGGATCCCTGTCCCGATCTCGTTTGCCTCTGTTTTTATCTATTGAGTTTCTGTGGTCAACGCGGTCCAAAGGTCGATAGTTATTTTCTCTATGATTTACACTTCGCTCAGACTCCGATTCACTGTTGCTTCTTTGAAATCTACCTGGGCCTTTTTCGTATCTGTCTCTGTCTTTGCCATATTTTACTCCAATTCGTTCAGACATGGGTTTATGATTATGAGGCTTTGGGTTAAAATGAGGTTTCGGATCAAAATGAGGCTTCGGGTCAAAATTGCTTGAAACAATTGGTGGCTTATTGGCTGAAATGTAAGGATTTGGCATTGTGACTTCAGGAATTTTAGCACGTTTTGTTTCTGGATCAATCAATCCTTTCTCTAACAACGTTTTATCCAAGTAATATAAGATGAGAGTTTTTACTTTGTACTTAAATTCGTCCTCACACTTAAACATAAATCCATGTGAACCATTGGCTAAATGTGAATTTGAAGAACCTGCTGCACTTTCACGAGACATTCGTCGGTCGAATTCGTCAATTCGATTGACTTTAGGTTTGGAATCTGGAAACACATCTTCAATTTTTCGTTTTCTTGTATCAAATGATCCTGATGTTTCTGTGTGGTGCCCATATTCAATAACAACAGCCTTTCCAGTACTGTCTCTTCCCATAAAATCCATCTCTTCTGGATCACGCTTTACTGGTGCACTTGAACTAGAAGGGAAAAGGGGAAAGGCACTATCGATTCCTGGATTTGCTGACTTTCTGGATTCGATAGACATTTTTATCTTTTGGCTAATAATCATATCTTGGACTTCGGGAGGATAAGTAGGTTCAGGAAATCCACTCATAATTCCTTCGAGAAATTCGTGGTAGTTCTTGGCTATGTGATTAATGTAACGTGCGTACCACAATCTGTAGTCATCCTCTGCTAATTCCGGCAAGGCTTGCCCGGGTGGTAAATGTTTTGAAATATTCTTTCTTCCTGTTTTGCAGGCATGCCTCCAAACTGGGAATGGCATTTCAAAAAGACTTATCAATGGAAAGTCCTTGTTCGCACTCATTTTGATCGTTTCCAGAAAAGTCTGAAATATTAAAAAAGCAAAATATATTTCTTCGGAAACACCATATCATAATTTACTAAAAATCTGTGCTTATCTGTCCCGGGCAAAAATGAATACGGGAAAATATTATGAAAGTTTATAGTCAAGCCTCAGAAAGGGTACTCTTCCCAGAAAAGAGTATTATATTATGTGTTATGGGTCTTCGTCACTCCTCGAGTGCAATTCAGGAGCAACAACGTGCGTTATAAAATGTAATATTTAAGTAATAAAACAAGGGTAACAAAGAAACTTTTACTCTAAGCTAATAATAATAAATTAATTATTTGCAAAACCAAGAAACAAAAAAGTTTATATGGTTATTATAATTATACCCATAACTTCCTCTGTACTCTCGTTTTTGCATTTCCAATAAAGTACAAAACTACAAAAATACATACATCATAATAAGCTTTATATCTAGGCGTTTTAGGATGAATATTAATATATAGTGTATATAAAAAATTAGACACATATAAAATAGTGACTAATGAGCCTGCAGTCAGCAGTGAAATTAATAATAGTACGTAACCATTAGCCAACTGACCGATATGATGGACCCTTTCTTTGATTCGGATTTAGACATTAACTTAACAAGAAGTGAATTCATAGATAGGTACAGGTACGAGTACGACGAAAGGCAGTACTTATTACTTTGTACTTATCTAAGGCCCACTTTTGTTTGACTATTTAGTTAGCTTTTTATAATAATCTCACATCTAAATACCAAAAATTATTTACTTTTTTTAGTTGTTACAGTTGTTAGTAAATAGCTTTCAGCTTTGGTTGGTGGTGGTAGTAAAGCTCAATAATATTTTTGAACATTGTGAGACGAATAAATGAGCGAACGGTTCGAACTCGAACTCATATTCGTATCACATAATATACTCCTGCCTGTATAATGTGAACGAGACAAATAAATGCTGATTAATTATCAACAATTAGCTTACCTTTTGTTCGATTATTTTATTAGTGCAGTACAGGAAACGACAGCAAAACACCTGGCCCAACAATCTCCAAAGATCAATAGTAAATGCTATAAAGATCACAAGAAAAAGTTGAACTGAAAGTAACTAAAAAATTTCGCTTCCTTCATTACAACCACAACAACATTCAAATTTCGAACGCGTGATCAATGATAAATGTGCTCGGATCTACATGTACAAATGGTATGAAGTCTAGAATTCATCCTTGATTCTTTCTTTTTTTGCGTACTCCAAACTGTCCAGAGTCCAACTCCAGTAGTCGCAGTCTAGTCTGTCAGTCTGTCTCTGTCAGTCCAGAGACTCCACACTCCAGACACATCACACCATTTTGGTGAGACAGGACTTACAATTACAATGCAAACATGATATTTTTTTCAGGATGGGTTTTTGTCGCAAAAATTACAAAATATTATAATTATGCTTCATTTTTGGTTAAAATGTTTCTTATGATGGAGAACGCCATTTTTCATGCTGATGAAACTTAGTTTAAAGATGACAATTAATTTTTTAATACTTAAAATTTTAACATGCCATTAATTCCAAAGTTAGCCACAAGAAAATCAGACTCAGACATTTATTACAATCTATTGGTGATACAGTCATTTGGCTAATTAATGTTAAATTGTAAGCGACATAATTTAATAGTACGTACAACAAAGAGTACATAATAATTTAGTGTACATTTATTATTACTTATAATATATTTTCAGATTACTTATAGATATTTATAATTTTTTTTATAATAGCGGTTTCTTACTGTAAGAATCTTACAACGGACTTGCACGAAAAGAGCTATAGCTATAGGTCTACATAACAGCATCATTCATTATCAATGTGCTAAGTATTAAACCGAGAATTATTCAAATATTCCTATGTAAAAACGTCATAATAAATGAGCAACTGAATACAACAATATTTAATATAATAATTAGTTATTAATTAGTAGTTTAATTTTGTTTGTCGCACTGATTAACGATTTGATGGAAAGTAATACGGTTAATCAGATAATAAGTTTCAAATTGCTACCAACTCGTTTTATAACTTACCACATCAACTTATTTTTATACTTACACTTATTACAGTTTTAAATAATAAATACATTTAAATTACGCTTTGGCCCAACGTCAGAGCCCACACAAGCTAACGTTGTGAGAATAGCGAATTCTTAGTTAGTCAGTCCCGGTCCTTTCGCGAGTCTTTTATTTCTATCAAAGTAACATTAGTTTCCGTAAGTTTAATTCCGGGAAGAAGTATTTTCCGACGCCTGATTGCGAACTTGAATGCGAGCACCTTGAATTAAAGGAAAAGTGTTTTAAAGTCCATCATTTATAAACAACATGTTTTTTAAGGAGACTTGCATTTTTGAAGTTGCATGTAATTATCTGGAACTTTTTGTTACTTTTGAGTAACAATAAAATAAATGATTCCCTTTCTATTATTATTATGTATCACGACTAACTGATCGAAATTACAAATAGTAAAGTAACAGTAATAAAATAACCTTAGAACATCAATACAACAGCAAAAAGGACTTACTGCGACGTCTTGGTGGTGAATTTGGTCTAGGCGGAGATGGCGGAGAAGCAGATGGAGAAGAAGGACGACTACTTAAAATTCTTCCAGCTCTCAATGACACTGTAACCGGTCGATCTCTCTCACCTCCGTCTACAACTTGTGCAAAGAAGTGTCGCGACAACAAAAAGCTGACAAAATTTTCCTCAGGGATGTATGCTCCCCGTCCAAGAGTTGCTGTGGGCCGTGGTCGATTAGCTTCAGCTCTTGCTCTTAACTGCGCGGCTTGAACAGCCTCTTCTCGATCTCTCATATCGTTTTGACGCTTGAATTGAATTGCTTGTGGCATTTTACTCCATATGCTCACCAAGAGATTATTAGTTTCTACATGCTTCGATTGACTTGTAACTTGTTTACGACAAATAGCACACACAGTTTTTTCTTTCAGCCATTGTTTGATGCAGAAGGAGCAAAATGTATGTCCGCAATTTAAGACGGTGGGCTACACAAAAAAGATCAGTAATTATCAATCATATTGTCTATTGCATAATATTCCTTTTCATTAGTATGAAAACTAAATAAATAAAAACTTACATCGATGAACACTTCAGTACAAATCGAACAGCTAAACTCTGTTCCAAAACAGTCCATAATTGTATCAAATATTAGCTGCTTCTCTGATTGTGACGCAGTTTTTAAGCTTTGGTTCTCGGTTTCAACACGATGACATTTCTTAATCAACGCCGTATTTTCATTTTCAAGCCTTTGGAGTTTACGTTTCAATGAACTAAGTTGCTCTCTACTTCGCCTTTTCGAATCTGACTTGCTAGATTCGCTGCCACCTTCATCTTTCACACGTGTAAAACAATCTGAAGAAGAAGATGACGGTTCTGAAGATGTCTTCTTAATGTCAAACTGAAAGTAATCAAATTAAACAACTGATGTATTACACATCTTAATTACTAACACATGTATAATCAAATGTGTGATGAACTGTTAACTACCTTGACTAAAGGATTAAACTTAGTTGGTGACATAAACAGTTTCATCCTTGCACGAGTATTATTACTATCGTCACTGTCAGAGGATTCTGAACAATCCATCTCGCTTTTAATTCGTAGCTTTTTGCTCTCTTTAGGTTCATCAGAGTCACTGTTACACAAATAATATAATTAGCGTATTGGGATATTTATTAATTACATAAACTATTATTATAGACTATAAGCCTAAAATCTCTTCATAAGAATCATATTTATGTAATTGTAATACCTGCTATCGATTTCCACCTTGTGGGGTCTTTTCCACAAGTTTTTAAATTGACTACTTTTGTTGTCGGGTGCTAATCTGTTCGCAATTGTGTTTTCACTGTTACTTGCAGGTAAAGTAGGAATAACGTCATCAGTGTTGGCAGCCACACACCAAGGATTATTGCTGTGATTAGAGGCTAAATCCACAGTTTCTGCCTGTCTTCTCACTTTTATAAATAAAAATATTTTGGATTTCAAATCTATTCTTCTTTAGTAACGTTTGTCGCGACCAGCTATTTGCACTGGACCTCATACTCACTTCTCTACTTCTCATTAATATAATACCTGCAAAATTTGGTGGTGGTACATACTGAAACTGGTATTGAAGAGCTCCAGTTGGAACAAGAGCTATTTTGTCAGCATTATTAAGGGGGACGAATTGATCTTTAGGGAGCTTCCGAGAATTGAGTGAAACACCGTTTGTACTCTAATAACAATTACAATACAGTCCAATGTAACAATGACCAATGTAAGCAAAACAATAAAAATAGAACATTTTAATTATTCCAACTTACCAAATCTTTCATCATCCATTTATTACTCTCATACATAAAGACAACATGCTTTCTGGAAACATGAGCTGAATTTATCATAACATCATTTGTTACAGCTCTTCCAATTGCAATCTGTAAGAAGTAAATCCACAATTTATTATATTTCTTAAATAAATACACGCACACTTCACACTGTTCACACTGTTTTATCCTTTGCTTCGGGATTAAAACATGAAAGTAAAAACAGACTCAACTATTGACTGTATTGACCAACCCTGTTCGACTTTCGTTCTCTGTGAGAACAGAAGTCAGAATTTGCCTATGATTAAAAGTGATCTAAGGTTTATTGTTTTGGTTGCAGTTACATGATGTAACAAACTTACTCTATCTCCTGTTAATTCGATTGTTGCAGGTTCATTTGTTTCGCCCGTAAGTAAGTTAAGAAGCGCTGTTTTCGACATATCTCCCCGATTGTATCCCTTCTGGTCCACGACGGCGTTTATCCGGTGAGTTTAATGTCCTAACTATGTAATCTAAATTGACTTCCTGTCGTTGTCCGGAACTACTGTTAACTGTATGCTGCACCCCGAAGTTAGAATAAAGAATCCTTCATCCTATGTCCTAAATGAAAGTATAACATAGAACATAACATATTACATCAAATGGAATTCGGTGAAATCCTATACAAATGACTAAATATAAAAATTATTGTTATTTAGCACTTCTACTTCAACAATATTTCACAGCCAGTCAGTCTGACATCCAATAATCATACATGATCGGATATTACGAATCACTGCTTTGATCATGGATTATGTTTAATGTACCTTTGATACAAATCAGCCATGTCAGCCTTTTTTTTCAATTTACTGGAAAGAGTGGGGTGGTGTCAGTCAGTTGTCCAATAACTCTGAATCAAAGTTCGACTAAATTAACCTAGATTAACCCTAAAAACAAGAAAGAAACATTCAGCATTCTACTTTAAAGTTTAAACTTTTCACTTTCACTGACGAGTGTATTTATTATGTAATTTTTAGATTATGACATTGAAGAAAAAGGTGACGGATAAAAGAAAGAGCACAAGTCAAGTAAGACATTGTTCATTGTTATTGAAATACATTCACATACAAAACAACATAATGACAATGACGATTCAACGAATGTCAACAAAAAAGAAAATACAACATTGGAATCATCAAGTACATAAAATTACCTAATTACTACGATGGAAGTGTCAATGCTGGTGTCGAGAAGTTGAGCCCATTAAAAGAAAACTAGCCTAAAAACTCTGAATCTTGTGAAGTTCTTAATTCTTTCCAAGTTCAGCAAAATGGCAAATTACAATCAACTCAAATACGATGGACAAACCAAAACAACTGTCCTTCCAGCACTCAGAATTTAGATTTACTTCTTGGTATGGTGTACTCACAGCACAGATTGTGTTTTTGCGTTTTGTGTGCTATGAAAGTGCTAGAAGCTAGTGCTAGAGATCTCTAAATTCTCACTCACAACCTTTGTGCTAACTATAAGGATAAGGTGTCTTTGGTCTTTCCAATACGTTTTCCTCTTCTTCGCAGTCGCCCCAGAGAGCCTCGAGGTCTCCGTTTTTTGACGTAGGCCGTAAACGTAATTAGTTTATTGCTCGTCTATAGTGGTGGCTCATGTAGTCTAGAAGTCCTTTGTAATGCGATGTATTATACTAATTTTGTTTAAAAATATGTAATTAATAATCTTTACTTTATTTTGAGACGTACATAACATACCTAGTTGTTTACGTATTGTGAATAATCATTTATTGTATTCTATACATATTTTGTATCTGCATGTATGTATTTTCGCATATATATTTTGCAGGTTTTTTGCTTATTTATGTATATACTATTGTGCAGGTTTTTTGCTTATTTATGTATATACTATTTTGCAGGTTTTTTGCTTATTTATGTATATACTATTTTGCAGGTTTTTTGCTTATTTATGTATATACTATTTTGCATGTTTTTTGCGTATTTATGTTCTTACGTATATGTATTGCTACCTAATAGTATCTGTATGTTGCATGTGGTTTTTGCGTATTTATGTTCTTATGTATCTTGCATGTTTTTTGGATATTAATTGTGCAATTATTTTGTACATATTATGCATATGCCCTAACATAATATATATAGGGGCAGTATACGCTGATATATTTATACCCTAATAAAATATATCAAAATATCAGTCTCAAGTTTCAACTCAGGCCTCATTAACCAATGTTAGATTATGTATAGAGGTCAGGTTGGAAATGATTACGGTACTTATTTTTGCGATTTCCGATTCATGCAAGTATTAAAAATAATGGTGTTTCTCAATCTCTAAATATTGTTGAGAACAAAATGTTATCGAACAGTTTATAATGTGGCATCACATAATTAATTCAAATGATGTAACTTTCATCGGTTTCACCTTTAAATCAAAATCGGTATAGAGATGTAGACTAATTTAATTTGAAAGCTACTTGGAAAGAGATGTGTTTACAGTTACAGGTATGTGAGTACTTCGCAAAATGACAAGGGATGAGGGATCAAAGCTCTAAAACTGGAGGGAGGAGAATGAAAAAAGAGAAATGAAATGAACGAGGCATCCAGAAAGGCAGATACATTTATTACCGTAGGATGTAGGAGGAGAAGCGGGTATTTGAGTAGGAAGACTCGATCCGAAACTCCGAATATGTTGGGAGCTCTGACAGGAGTACCGTATCCCGACAAAGATTTTTCACTGGTGTAACCTCCACACACCTGTTGTTTTACCTGGACGCGTCACAACAAGCAAACCCTCTCATGCATAATCATTCCAGGAAGTTCTCCCTCACTTTCTTCCTTTTCTCCCTTCCAGATTTTAACTTTCTCCAGAGGTTGTGCTGTACCCACACACTTTCTTTACAAGAAAGCCCTATAAACTAAAACTCTCACATCTTTCTTCGGAGTACTACAGAGTACACTAGCGATTGATACGACGTGATATAATTTATATGGGGAGAATAGAGAATTATCTTGTACCACTTCTATGGGTGTTGGGTAAATGATATGCATATACATAGTATGTACTAAACACATGTTGTGCATAATATTTATTTCCGTGTTTTGCAAATCTACCTGTCTGTAGGGTTACAGTTTCACATGGAATCAAAATATTTAATACTGCCTAATTATTATGCAAAGCTAAAAAATCGGTTCCTGCATAGGTACCCGCAATTATAATTACGCCACGCCACGGACTGGTTGCATTTGCATAACAAACAATTCCTTGTAGTGTAATAATAGCTGATCATACAGCAAATCAAGAGAACAAGAATTCCATTCCTTATATAATGCGAGGCTGTATTGAGGGGGGGAAGTAGGCATCTGCCCCTCCCGAAATCCCAAACAATAGGTTATTTTACCAATAAAATGCAAAAAATTGCTAAATTTTTCTTGCTACGTGCGAATTTGATGCATTTTAGGTTGATTTGGGCCTAAAATAGCTCAAATTTTTTGCACAACGTGCGAAAATAGAAACTATTGTTAATCATTTTGGTATCGTGCCCCTCCCGCAATGGAATCTTAAATACGCCTTGATATAATGGTATGAGTATTGAACAACTTGTAAAGCACATACCTATCTAATCTTTGTGTTACTGTCATGTGAAGCGGAAGTAATAATGGTATTGTTTGAAAATATGTAGCATACATGAAATTGAGAACCGCTTTTTAAACACAATGTGTATATGCCAACCTTAAGATATATTATATAAAAATCTTTCGTTTATATTTCAAGTGTTATATATTGTCGAAGAGAATCTTATAGAACTACATACACAACGTTAATGTAATTGATATTTCTTTTGGCAGCCGAGCTGCTTCCTGCAATTAATTTTCCTCGAGATAATGAAACTATGCGAATGCATGGTACGGTACACAATATCTTGCCGTTTTATGTAATGTACATCTTCATCACATGTACTAGATGTGATTTAGATTCAGCAATGACCTGAAATTCTCAAACTGTGTCGGTCATGATGAAAAGAACTCATTAAACCAACCAATATGTAGGTACATCAAAGCCAATGCCAGGAAATATTCACATTCATCAAATTCTGAAATTAAATATGTTTGAATTGAATATTCACATTAATTGTACCATCATATCAGTCAATCACAATACAAATTAAAACGAATTTGGCTTACTTGTGTAGCTTATGTGTTAACTCACAAAAATTGTAACCTTAGTTTAATGTTTAATGTCTAAAAATATGTATTAAAATCTCAAAAGTCTAAATAGCAATTCAAATAAGATTTTAATCCACAATGTAGGTACTTAAGATACAGTATACCTATGGATGACGGCACAGATTGATCACAGGTACAGGTATTCGAAATCGAGCAGTATATGGGCTCGATTTCTATTTCTAGATACCTACTCAATCTCAATTTATTGTCTTGTTCCATTCAGTATTACCAGAGTTCTTTGAGGCGCTAACCTACCTAGGAGTTCTGGTATTACTAAATGTTTGCTCACTGTGCATGAGCTTACAGTGATCAACTGTTTTCATTTATGCCTGGACTTTCTTAAATGTAGACGATTGAGTCAGTAATTTTAAATTTTGTTGAATGAATATTATGTATAAAACCATGCATGCCTTGATCAAACAGATGTTGCGATGACCAGATGGTACTAATAACGTACTGAAGTTAAAGAAGCCTCTCTAGCAAAACAAATGCTAACGTTTTAGATTTAGCTAATGTTGAAAGAATGCCAAATTCATAAACTTTGTCTTCACTTATTTATAATTACTTGTTAAGCCGTCGATAAATTCCTTCGTGCTACATTTCTACCGCTGCTAAGTATCAACAATGAAATGTATGCTTCCAAATAAACCTTACGGTTTGTGAAATAATTGAGACGAAATTGTATCAGCGACAGTACATATGTAATCTACATGTCTTAGAAGCCTTATCTCTGTAGAATTTTGTAGTGTAAGACATGTACATGATTATTTGCTCTTTTTTTTAGCAACTAGCAACAAATATCAAGATACAATTAGTATTTTTTAGCAATTACTTAACATTGTTTACTTACAGTTAATATTAGTACGTTAGGTCTTGTAGTATCGTTTAATTTAATCATTCCCCGTATGATAATACACACTAAAAACTAAAGTTGAATTGGCAATTGCTAATCTTTTTCTTTTTTATTCAGCGAAATTCATGAATGAACAATGATAGGATTAACATTAGAAAGTACAGATCAAACCCTCGCATTTAGTACAACTTGGTTAATTTAATTCCACGCTACAATTGCGTCTCCTCCCCTTATTGCCTATTTATCAAAATTCCTTTACTTAATCTCTCACTTACAATTCTAGTACAAACTCTTATGTAGGATGTGGGAAATCAAAGCAATTCTGTCATTCATTGTAATTTTAACTCAGTTAAATATCTCATGCTTGCGTGTGACGGTAATTACAATGTATATAAATGTATGTATGTTGGCGTACAGACACCTTTTATGACTTACACACATGCATAAAATATAGGTATAATATAAACCTGTGATGTTTTTGTGTTTGTACATTAAAAATTCTTCTTCTTAAATTGTTACATATAAGTACTCGGCACAGATGATCTACTCTCCCACATTCACACACACAACTCAACTATACTTAATAAATTCCATAAAGTAATGAGCATTATGAGACGAGTTTAATTCTAAGTTTTTGGCAAGAGTCTGAATTGGCAAGGATGATCAAACCGAAGAAGCCCGAACGAAAGTCTTAGAAATTTATCATTGATATTCAGACACTCGGCTAACTCGAAGTGTTACGCACAATAGAAATACATATCATACCTATAGGTAGTGTAGGTAGCAAAGGAAATACTGTAGTGCAGAAATGTAAAATCTATTTATAGTTCGTTGTTCGGAAATTATATTAGGTTGCTTGATATATATTTCAACTACAGATTTCTGAGAGTGATACACTACCACACTAAATGTAAGATAACTTACACATAGTAATGTGTGTTAGTGTTTTTAAATCGGGTATTTCCAACCAATGTCTTTTCATGCACTAGAGTCACTTTTTCATGACATGCAGCCACATATCCAACTTCTAATTTTTTCGCACTTGATATTTCCTGTGTACAATTCGCATTCGTGACTTCATTCTACAAAGTTGCGTTGTCTCAAGTAAATGGACTCTCGCAGTTCCTAACTGACTCTATTATAACTTTCACTTTACCCAAATTCGACAGTCAGAATAATTTCCCTCCTTCTGAAATACATTATGTAATACTTGATACTAAAAGTAGCTTACTGTTGTTTTTCTATCTTGTGTTTCCTTGCCTTGTCAATCAGAACAATTTAGTTGATATTAGTGATACTCATAAGGTGTATCGTGATTCTTTATGATCCTTTCCCTAGAAATAAACAATTATATCCACAATTCCTTTAGGGCAAATATAACTAATTCGTTAAAATGTCGAACCTGTTCTTCACCACAAGTGAAATGTTGAGGAAAAACATGTGTACAATTCATTACATTGCAATTGCCTTCACTATTTGCTTTAGTTCAGTTTTAGTGAACGAAGTAAAGTCTCAAGCCTTAGATCGTATTTCGCTCCAGACCTCACACGGAATATTTTTAGGAACCCGAGAAGGAGCGGACCCTGACAGATCACCTCGTATTTATTATTCCTTCAAAGGAATTCCATATGCCAAGCCACCCGTCGGCGAATTGCGATGGACGGTAAGTCTCTTTTTAACTAACTGTCATCAAAAACAGAAAAATACTGTTGCTAATCAAAGAGTGAAATCATATAAATTTACTTCTTACTTCTGAAGGAACCGGAACTATTGGAGTTGAAAGACGAAACAATACAAACCTTAGTTTACGGTTCACCTTGCACCCAATGGAGTAAAGTAGGCAATCGCACAACTGGGAGCGAAAACTGCTTGTTTCTGAATGTAAATTTTAATTATAATAACCGTGTGTTTTATATAAAAACAAATGACAATTATTGCATCAATGAAAAATTTACCCAGTTACATGAATAAGTACACTAACAATGTTTACTTGTTTACAGGTTTTCACACCATCACTTCCAGGTATATTCACACATTCAATTCAATTAAAAGAGTACATGAAGTGCTTACAATGGAACGTGTGGTACTTTTAGTTGCTTATCTATTTGTATTTGTTTTGTATTGCCACAAGCTTCTTAAGCGAATACTCACTTGGTGTTTTTCATAACACTAAATTCATTTCCCTGTATATGACTTAAAAGTATTTAAAAGGGCAAAAATGAGTAATTCACGTTGTAACAGCATGCTATGTAATAGTGGCTCATAATATACCACAATGTACACGCAATTAGCTGTGACAAAAGTATTCTTAGAGTTAATAGTAAGTATAATTATGATTTATGACTGTGTGGATTGACAAGTAGTGGGAGGTGGGCGTCCAGGCTCTGTGCCAGCATCTTCTCGAGCACTTCTTCCAGTAATGGTCTACTTTCATGGTGGTGGTTAGTAAATGTCATGTCTGTCAAAACTTCTTACATTATTCAATTTTTAAGGTGCCATTATGACTATATTTAGGAATAATAAAAAAGCTTTGAAAGTGAATTCTGTGTTTGTCTGGGTTCGTAGGATTCATGTATGGTTCGGCAGACTCAGCAGGTCCTCGAAGGTTCATGAAGCAAGATATCATTTTAGTGACTGTTAACTATCGTCTAGGTGTGTTGGGATATCTTAGCACTGCGGACGAAGTGATTCCAGGAAACTTTGGAAGTCTCGATCAAATTATAGCGTTAAAGTGGGTACAAAGTTACATTCGTGGATTTGGGGGCAATCCTAGTCGGATAACGATTGTAGGCCATTCATCTGGTGCCGCTGCTGTTCATCAACTTATGCTTTCACCAAGGACACAGGGTAGGAATTTGTATATTTTACTTTTACCGTACTTCACGTATTAAGATTGCATTTTCAATGTAAACTTAAGTTTATTCAGTCAATATTTTCAAAGATCATACAAAGTTATATGTTGTATGTTGTCAATTTTTACGCAATTTTAATAGTATATAATTTTAACATTTGGAATATTTCATTTGGAAGTATGGGTTTTATTAGGCATGAGGAAGGACACAACATATCTGACTAACTATATTGTCCCTGTCGCCTTATTACGTGAACTACGGTATCTACCTGCTCTGCAACACCAATCATTCCCATGCTTTTAAAAAGAATCCCCAACTCCATGTTATGGGGTGGTAGCAAACCTTAACTTATTCTTTCGATGTGACATACACAAATTACTAATGTACGCACATTTCGATGCAACGCTCTAGTTTGTTGTTGTACTGCCTCGACCACAATCCTAAATTAACTATAAGGCTAAGGTCGTCGGTATGTCAACTTTTTTTATACTTTTTGCACATTTTTTATACCTTTATATAAATGAACTCATATTTTTTTACAATTGACAGCTCCAGCCATTTTCAAGTGCAGTTTTTGTCGTAAGTATATACTTGATTGATGGATATGGTTCAGAGAATCTATATATGTAATACTTGCACAGTTGTATTTAACACTGAACACTACAGGCGGAATGGCTAGGTGCCTAAAAATAACTGCACGCAATCTGTTTATAGTAGTGATGTGATGTGTGTGTTTAGTTTATTGTGGATTCTCACGATGCGTTAGTGTGTATTTATTCTTCTGTACTATATGTGCGAAGTGTTAAGTAAGCTACACCTACACGATTATGAAAAGTAGGCTAAACACTATATAGGACGAAATGCAATTAAATTCTAGTAAACACCAGTAATAATCAGTATTACAACTGTGTTTACCTACTTTGTATTTGCTTCGCAAAGTTTACCAGATCGAATCAGATCCTTGAAAATGAAGCATTAAAGCTTTTTATTTGCTTTTGAAACACATCAACTGTTACACCCAAAATCATGCAGTACATCTGTTTCACAATAAAAGTATACAGCAATGTTTCTTGTTTGAAAAAAGGAAGAAATGAAGTCTTTATGATGAATTTTCCCTTGACTATGATTATTTTAGGTCTATTTCATGCAGCAATAATTCAATCGGGTTCTGCATTGTGTGACTGGGCCATTGAAGAAAATCCTGCAGAGTATGCTGAACAAATAGCAGAAGCTGTTGAATGTTCTGGTTCTTCTGAGGAAATGCTGGAATGTCTGCGTGGTAAACCTGTAGACGAATTGATAGCTGCTCAACAGTCTTTCATAGAATTAGGTAGCTTGCCAATTAGAACTGCACCAGTCGTAGACGCAGATTGGAGGACTGAAAACCCCTTTCTACCAGCAACACCAGAAGAACTTATGGATACAGGACGATTTGCAAAAGTACCAGTTATCACAGGTGTAACTCGGGACGAAGGGCTCCCTGGTTATACCGCTATACATCTTCAAGAAGGCAACGAAAAGTTTAAAGATCAGGACTATTTTGATAATGAGATGCTCCCAAAACTCCTTTCTCTTTCAATGGACAACGATGAACACCTTGATGTCATTTTAAAAGCAGTAAAACATCAATACTTTGAAGGAATCGATGTCGAAAATGACACTAAATTAGTGATCGGGGAAACAGTTGCTGTAAGAAATTACAATGTTTTATAAAACATTACAAATATATGACAATTAATTGACATAAGGCTGTAGAAATCCCAATTCTCAATTGACCCCATGTACAGCACTCGTTTTTACGGTGGTGCTGAATTGATGATCTAATTTATTGACTGGGACCTATTTAATTTAAAGAGATGCATGCAAAGGAAATGAATTTTCAGTTAGAAAATTACAATTAGGTAGAATTATACAATAATGATGACATCACCGCAGCTGTATAATTGAACTCGTGCTCCGTGTTTTAATTAACACTCATTAATCTTATTATAGTGAAGTATAGCAATGTTAATGTTCATCTCTTAACTTTTCAGTTAATGGGTGACCTACAGTTCTATCGCTGTCATTGGAATATGTTGGAGCGATTTTCTGTTCACTCGACATCTCCTGTATATTCCTATATATTTACGCACAAAACTCCGAAATCGCCGAGTATGCTATCACGTCAAATCAATATATTGAGACAACAACAAATCCAGCATTCCTTATTTGATTACGGTGTTCCTCATGGTGAAGAACTGTTTTATTTCTTTGAACCGTTCAACCAGTATCCTGGAAATATGCAACAGAAACTTCAAACAGTTGATGACAGAGTGGCTGAATATGTTACAAAAATATGGGCAACTTTTGCAGCTTCACAGTAAGTCGTAGTATGAATTCCTAATGACTGCGAGAGTTGAACTCTATTAAGGGAACTGTTCTACTTACACTACCTTGCATATCCCCTGTTTTTCTCATATTGACTCTTGTAATTGTACAGGAGTCCTGCTGACGCTGTTAAAGTCCCTTGGAGACCTATTAAGCAGGGCAACATCAATTATTATAATTTGACATCAATAGCTGCACCAATGGGTGAAGATTTCCGCAAAGGGGTATGATTAATATAGCTATATAATTAATTTTAACACGTTTCTTTATAAAATGTATACAATGTCTTCATTTTGTGAAATTAGTTAAATATTGTATGTGCAAAAGGTCGACAATTGAGACCTTGTTATTTTACAATGAGTTTGTTGCAATGTGTTCCTTGTCTTTTTCGCTTAAAAATACATATTAGACTCAACGTAATGGTAAAGGGTTTAGTGGTACTAATAATTTAGATAGTATATACCTACACTATAGTAGAAACTGCTGTTATTTGTATTTTACTTACTTATTGTGTTGGTATTTTATTTGTTCAGGACATGGCTGTCCTGATCATTACAGTAATTAGATTTCAATTTTTAATGATCTAAAAGCTAATCGGGCTATCCCTTTTTATTATTGCCCATAATATCATTTTATTCATTTTATCTAATATTTATTACGAAGGCTGGGACATCTGGTTCATATACCGAATTCATCTGATGATTTTTTTGTATAACAGGAAGCTCTTTTCTGGTTGCGAACTGTGCCTTATCTCAGAGAACTGGGAGAAGATATTTCTGATTTGGAACCATATCCGCTTCTTTTTTGGATTTTCCTTGGCCTCTTCATCCTATTTTTAATCATTACTATTGTCTTGGGTGTCGTATTATGGAGAAAGCGGTAAAATATACATAAATACCTCTATTAACAATATAGATGATACTATTTGTATTTATCATCCTTATTTGCCAAAGATGAGCATAATTAATTATGTCTAGTCCTGAATCTAAATATTTGTAAACGTTACAGGTATTCACAAAACGTGACATTGTAAAGCTACACTACTCTACTAACTACTTAGCTATTTGTCCCTATAAACAGTAATAAAGAAGAGTCAATCGTTTTATGTATCGTTATTAATGTGTACAAATTGTTAATACAGCCAAACTTATACGTACTATACATTCACTTCAGTAAGGTCAAGGTCGCTCACCTTCGCTCAGTGAGATTAAGTGTAAATGATTACTTTCGTCCTTTGTGTAAGATACCTACTATTCTGGTGTAGATTTACACATTATACAGAATAGTGGTGTACATGAATTGCAGCCAGGAAACGAAAAACCCACGGGTTTTTCCTCAAAAACCCATACCCATGGGTTTTTCATGGGTTTTTGGGTTTTTCG
>JAQFYB010003254.1:0-20180 GCA_034694085.1 Pogonognathellus longicornis | reverse complement strand
TTTTTTTTTCGGATTTCGGGGGGGGGGGGATTGCCCCCTTTGCCCCCCCCCCTCAATACAGCCTTGGTCACCACACTATATGAAAATATTGGTATCTTATGATTAAATTGACTAGATAATACTAGAGAGTGGAACATGATGGATACGGGCATAAGATTTTAAAATATAAAGCGGTTTAATTTTTTTAATTAGTTTGGATTAGATTAAATAGTCGTCAATCGTCACTAACGAGAACAATATTGTATTTGGAAATATCTCTTTAATAAAAATTTGGACACTTTATTTTGTTTTTGACATTACCTGAATTAGTTTGAAAACATGTCGGTTTCATTCTTCAAATTTTTTGGAACGTTAGGGGACGCGAGATTACATTTTTGGATTTAATACTAGTGCGGGCTTTTTAGATAAACAGGTTCGGGCTTTGCAGATAAACGGGTTTCTGACTGGTTCGCAAATGCTGTCCGTCCCCAACTCTACTAGGTAATGATGTTTTACTTAGACTAGGTACTTTTATCTAGAGAGTTTTGTTAACCTTGGTGTAAAATCAATATATACCTACACTTGCAACGAAAATAATCGTTGAGTGCATCAATATTATATGCCAGTAAAAATCTCCAGAAATGGACTTGTGGAATACTATGAGAAATGTTTGACAAAAATAAAATGTATAGTAGCTGGTATGAAACTAAATAATGAGCAAAACAAAAGCAATTTCCATATTTTACTTAATAATTACTAAAAGTATACCAAGATGAAATTATTATAAACATTAGCCTTGGATATTATTTTTTAACTAAATGTACATGCCCATATTCAGGGGGTAGGCAAAAGAGTAATTGCCGCCCCCGAAATTCCCGAAAACAAATAGTTTATTTTGCCCTGAGAGGACAAAATAACCTCTTTTTCTGCACTTTGACTCCCCTAAATATATTTTGCCATCCCCGAAATCGATTTCTCGATACGGCCGTGTAAATGAATATCACAAAAACATTAAGATCTGCATAAAATATTATAAAATGATCAAAAAACGGGCGATTTAATATTTTTTAATTTATCGAGCGTGAAGTATCTATATGAAGAAGTAAATAGCAGCGTATCAATCCGCATTGAAAGGGATGAGGGATTAACAAATTATGTGTTTATGCTCATATAATGCTCAAATTGATATGGTTGATTTTGGGGGTATACATACAGGGACGGCGGGGAAGAATTAGCAGTTAGATAACATTGTTAATGTTCTGATTCCGATTATTGTTATTGGATGTCCTGAGTTGTCACGTAAATAAAGCTGTGAAGCATAAATTATGATAGGAATTATGATGACGTAAGGATTTCCTGAAGGCATTTGTACGACAGCATTTCCGTTATGATCAAGACAATTTAATAAATGAACCTAAGGTATCATAAATGAATCGTTCAGATTAAATTGTGTCCCATGGTTGGACAATCATATCTCAAAGTCTCAATGTCATTAGATGTCATTTTCTCATATTTAAACTTCACACTACCCTCATCTTTAATGGAAGTGTTATGCCAGTGTATATTTGTGTTGACTCCGTGCGTATTATATAACGACGAGGTTCTCCATCATTGACAGCTAGTAGCTTTGGATTCAAATGAATTATTTATTCTAATGCACAAATTATCTCTATGGATTTCGACTCTCCGTCTTAACAGCTATCTAAATTTACCTTTATTACAATATTTGATACCTCACTGGACGAGTAGGTCGACATTAAAATTGTATAATATCTTCTTTGGTAGAAACTGCTCAAGACTGGCTGTTTCACAAAATTGAGCCATGATGGCTTCCTTAGCTTTCTGCAGTCAAATTGCAAATACTGATAGACACTTCTCTTATGTAATATTAAAAGTGCAGTGAAATGGCGAGCCAAGTTTGGCACAATGTAATGCTAAAGGTTTTAGCTTTCCGTTTCATCGATTTTTCCTAATTACAAGTATAATACCTATACTGCATTGTGCTTATAAACATTTTCAATTGGTTCTATTTATATTATTCCAAGTTTGGATAAATTCAAAATTCCTTGAGTGCATGATGCGCAATTGTATGACTCCAAACTTTCAAAGTCCATGAGTGTGGGAGTATTATTAAAAACAAAGCCTTTCAATATGGATTATATCATCAAATCTCATATTATTCTTCTCTAAAAGTTATACATACTGTCGATTCCACGAAGAAATGTTATTGTTTTCGTAGTTAGATCGAGTGGAGTCCCATATTGTTTCTATTGTATGTTGACATTTTAATAAATACTCCCACTTAGAAAATCAAAAGAAAGTTTAAGGAATAACACGATTTATGAAATGTGAAATTTGTTTAGGTGGGAAGGAAAGTAGTCAACAAAATTGCATATTATCCTAATTGTTGTAATATAGCCAACAGTATTTAGTACCCACCGCGATATGCTATACAATTTAATTATGGATATATCATTCCAATAATGCAATGAAGCTAATAAGCAGTAATAGTGGGCTGACGAGAAATCTCGAGTTAATTGAGCAGACATGACAGGCGGATATTATCATTTTGATTTCATTAGGTAATTGAGAGGAAGTCAAGTCTTCTACGAGGAGAGGTTTTAAGTGGAGTAGTGGGCTGCATGAAATTTGATACCTCTAGTAGTTGGCTTTGGATTTGGGTACAGCAGGGCACAGGGACAGGGGAAGCTGAGAGCCTCTAAAAATCCTAAAAGCTGTTAGATTTAAAACACAATGAGCATGTTTGGCTAATAGTCAGGAATAGAGATGTAAACTGTGAACGAATTTCTGAAGCCATGTAATACACAGACGGACTACCATGAATATTATCATTATCGTGAAGCTGATGAATAATAAGGATGTCGTATACAGAGTACAGACCCCAGAGACAAGTGCCCACCTTCTTAATAATATAACATGAACTGTTAAAAGTCAACAACAAAATACAAACAGCCTTCTTCTTACAAACCGCACTCTATTTTAGAGGAAAAATCAAGGGGCACTTTCTGAACATTACACATCGGATAATAATATTAGAAGGGACTCAGAGTTTTTACGACTATTAGAACAAGACCTGCAGTTCAGTTGGTAGTAGTGCAAGTGGAATGAGTTACTACTAGCTAACCTAGCAATAAGAAGCAAAGTAAAGTAACAAGTCTCCAGACCCATATTATATATAAGCTAAGTTTTCCTGAAATGGAAAACTGTGTAAGGGTGAAGTGAGTGAACTGGTTGTACTCAAAACATAAAATTATCCTTTAAAACTTAGCGTATGTTGTGTATGCGACGCTGGGACTAACTCTATCTAATTCTAACCAACATACAACCTTGTCTTGTACAACCAAAGCACTCAAGTGCAATATAAAGACAGGGAATTGATCCCCACATGCATATACAAAAGCTGTATGTACATATATGCATTTATACACAATGTACACAAACTACAACATATCCAGTATGTGTTATACATGTTAGTATGTTAGCATTTGTTGTGTTGCGTAATATGTAGTGCATGAGCTTATAGCAGTAAGATTGTCCCAGCCAAAGACGTGTACACACTGCAGACACATACTGGACCGGACGTCTAGAAACATGCTGGATGATTTTGATATTTATCTCAATAATCTTGAGTAGGTACTTATACATACAACATGCAGGCTGGACTCCAAGTTGTTCACCAGAAGGAAAGAGAGAGAGAGAGACAGAGACGTGACGTAAACTCTCACGAAGGAAAATGATCGTAATCCACAAATGAGTGCCTATTCCATTCCTGTGTTATTATTTACGTAAGTGCCTAATGTAGTGGTTTGAGACTGGAGAGCATACTAAAAAATCTAATGTGGTAGTGACCAACTACAACTGCACAGCTAGTACATTTCTTTAAATATATTCACTGCTCCACGATTGTATTGTTAAGTTTGTTACATTATTATCAGTTGACTTTTACAGATAGCATGTACTGTCTATGTATGGAGAGTGTATGCATAGAGGATACATGCATGCTGGATAGCTTTTACACTGTGTATGCAAGGATGCCTTTATTATAGCATTTATATATTGCAAGATTCAAAGTACAACTGATTGTATTGTATTATGTAAGTATATCTGTTAAATGTGTGTATGTGTGTGTAACAACAGAAGACGACCGTTAATATCTTAGTAGACTAGACTAGGGTTGGTGGATGTGGCCTTGACTGAACTCAACTAGTACAGAAAGACGAGAAGAGCAGTCCTGCATGTACCTTGCCCCTTGAGGCTAAGCCTGGGATTACGAACCAAAAACCCCGTATAGATAACTGCTGCTCCTGCTCTGTGGTCTCCTTCTATATACCTAGGCAAACATTTTCCCCTTCTTTCTTTCATCCTTCCTTCCACACTTGTTTCACACTCTCCTATTACCTTTACTTTAACCATAACATGTATAACTTCTTACTCACAATCCAATTCAACATATATATGTGTGTGTTATAATGTGGTGGTCAACACAAGAAGGAAGATTTGCTCCTTCGTCTTTGCTAACTATAATGTGTAGTATGCATTTGTTGCGATGTGTATTCTTAAATACACTATGTATATAATATGTATCATTTTAGAGATAATGCGTATACTACGTACATTATGTGTTTGAATGCAGGGACAATACTTTCACTATGCGAGCTAAGTAGCTTTTTGCTCCATTCTGGCTTTGTTCCTCCAAATGAAGAAAAAATTAGTTCTGCTCGCTATATAAATGCCAGTAGCAATTTTGATGAAAAATGTGTTACACATACACAACACGCTGGATTTCCATCTATTCTTCTTTCGTTTAGCCAAAAGGTAGTCCGAAAGTAACTGATTGGAGTGCGGTGCATGCATGGTGCTGGTGAATTGTATTAGTTCCCGTACATATGCTATAGTATATACCTACGAGGAATAGCAAAGCTTGCTGGGTTCTAGATTGATGCAGCTTAGATATCGCTAAATCATTAAGTATGAGGTCTTGTATGTGTGTTGGTATATATGTGTACAGTTTCCTATATTATTATTATTATGGTTTTTCTCTTCCGTCAGTAATTTCTTTCCCCTTCTGTACCATGCAGTTTGGTGGATATTACTCAATTTGAAGTCTAAGTACATACATATGATGGCGGTGTAGGGATATATACACTTTTTATACTGCTAGCTACATAAATAGTTGGTACGGGCACATATAGGAATTAGAGTAGTATCTGTATGAGAATTATACGAGGCACTTACTACTAGGCTTGGACTGTTCTGTCTGAGCTGTAGACTATTTGTTACACACTGCACCTGCATCTCAGTTTTGTGAGTACAACCTGTTGCACTCGTGTAAGTCTCTCTTCCACTCTGCGCGGTATTGGCATCAAGAAGATCCAGTTCGTATTTTTTACTACAGCCAACTGGTACTTCAGAAATGGTTATGGGTTCCCTAGTTCCTTGCACTGCACTCCAGTCTCGTCCTCATTGTCTCAGTAACAAAGAAATCTGTTTAGTTATGGTTTTTCAATTAAGATGTGTTTGTCAGCCAGATGTACATCACAGCTTCCCCTGTACTATTTTTTATCACAGAGACACTTATATCTGTCTCAGAAGAAATGCCATTATTTCTATAGCTCATACATCTACATAGAGACACATAATATGTTTAAAAATAAAATCTTAATAAATGATTCCAGAAATTTTTTACCTTGGCACTTGTTTATTAAAATTTTAGTGCAATTGGGATGAGACGCTCTGATTAATTCTAAAAACAGTTTTAATACAAAAAAACTTTTGTTGTGTCACAAATCACAATATTTTTAAATGTGCAGGATTTATCTGTAATTAAAGTTCTTAACAATCTTTTTCTTAGGTAGTATGAATGTCTTCAATAGATTCATATTTTAATTAAATAAAAGTAATTTATGTTTTATATTCAGATGTCTTGATTGCACAAGAGATATTTAATATTTTATTAGATCGAGTCTCACATTAAGTTAGCATAATTTTATATGAGTAATAGGCTCAGGGTTTGAATAGGAAGCATAAGGATGTCATATTTAATATTTACCATAGTTACTGGTTACAAAAAGGCTTCTATTTTTAATCATCCACTATGCAAAATATGCACCAGAGTGCTACATTAGTTAGACTTATGTTGTATTCAAACTAAATACGATTGATTTTCTTTTACATATTTAGAGAACTACAGATTTATTAATATTTTTGAATTTAGGTATAATGTGCAGTATCATGGAGATGAAAAAGTGAAAGGTGAGACCAAAAACTGTTATTTGATGGATGGATGACGAATGCTTTTCCATTTGCACAATCTGATTCCTTGGAAAATTGAAAAGCTTCGTTGATTCGTTAGTATTCATTCAAATTTGGCACAAGAGCTAATGTGAATGTGAATATTATTGTCATTTTATTCTCTATATACCATATCCATCAAGAAATGTGAAAATAGCAAGATGATTTGTATTTACCAGCTTTTCTTACATGTAATCCTACATCTTGTGATAACTCTAATTAAAAAAAGTAATTAGAGTGAAGCCTGAAAGCCCGGAGAGTTTCCAGATGGGTCTATTCATTTGACACCATTTTCAATGCTTTTGGGTGTGAGAAATTGGAAAAGTAATGAAGATTTGTGATAGAATATTTCCATGAAAACTGTGCTGTTGAATGACTCATGCTTCAGTTAATAAAGGACAGAGAGAAGACAGTTCCTTCTGTGTGAATCATCCTTCGAAATTCTGTAAAGTCAAAAGAACTGAGAGTGAGATGGTCTTAGGATGAGATTTGAAATTGAAAAGGTAATAGGATGAAATGTGCTTTAGACTCTGATAAAGAAGAGCTTAGATCAACTTTTACAGTTTCACTGATCTAACTAGGTTTTAGTTCATATCTGCCTCAGAATTAGTATTACACGTACTTTTGAATTATTATATTACACCTTTGTATATTTTATCACTGCCAGAAAGTTTGTTTTTCATATCCATTTAGTATGTGATTCATCCCTTGATGGTACATATATAGCAAGTGTAACGAGCTAGTTAGTGGTAATACTTTACATAATAGTATGCAGAGTATGCAGTCTTGTGTACTAGCTACATACTGCTTATACATAGATAGTAAATTCAACAAGAATTTTATTTCTAGTCACATATTAACAATAAAAATAAATAAGAAATGGAAGCGAACTTTTTATTCTTCGTTTTACGAAATCTAAACCATCTCAAGGTTTAAGTTGAACTAAGCCTTGCTTTCTTCCTTCAAGAGTTCACACACAAAACCAACACCAACAAAGTCTTGGGGAATTAAATGTGTGTATAATATTTCCTTGTGTTTGCCTGAGCGGATATGGCCCCATGATAATAAATTCATCTTTTACTGTTTATTGTGGCTGTAGAAGAGTCTTACTACAGACACAAATGTGACAGTAACATTTTCTCCATTATCCCTCCGTAGCGCAACAATAGAAAATAATACAGATATAGCTCTAGCCCCATCCTACACCTATATACATATTTTATATCTGAACAATATGCATTTGTATCTCTTACAAATATGAAGTCATGCATTTTAAACGGATTTAACGTGAGATTAGTATCACACTCATGGACTGCATAAACTAAATTACAGTCTAGATCTTGCCCGAAAAACTTTTAGGTGTAATGGGGTTACAAATATTCATTTTGTAATAGCTAGGTATTTTAATAGGAAAAGAATTGTGATGTAATGCACACTGCTACATTTATGCCCACCATACGTATTTTGCATAATATAAAAGTGCATCATATGCAGAGATAAGTGGTGCGTACAAGTACAAAGGTATTCTTCTGGTTGAATAAATGATTCTTTTACTCTGCAAATGTTCAGTGTTTGTACGTCAATGAATTTAGTAGTGCACAGACACAGTGACACAAATCGCTCCGAAAAATAAGGTTGGTGTAATGAATCGATTGCTTTGTCGTATAAAACTACTAGCTATTCATTCACTGAGCACTAGCGAAGCAAATGCTCATAAAAAATTAAACAGCGGTTCATATTGAACTGAGCATGACTACTCTAGTCCACAGCAGCTCCTTCGGAATCGTAATGAGAAAACTTTAGCCAAAAGTTTTTCCTCGTAGTATGGAAATGGATTGCCAATAATAAAAGTAACATGTGTATAGTAAATTCCTATATTATTATTATTCAGCCTCACATGAATACTCACTGTAGTATTTAGTAGTTGCTTTGAAAAGCAAAGATGGTTAGCTAGAATAAACTAATTTCGTGTTTGCATCTTGTTATTGTATCCCTTCTGCCACACTTCATTTCATGGGAAACTATGACAATAAAATCAATATAAAATTAACTTGGACCGAATTCGAATGAGAATTCAATTACATAACCAATTTAGGTGCAACTTTTATTGGAGCTGTTAATATTACATTTCTAGTTTCTGGTAGAAAGTTTTTAGTGAGTTTCGTTAAGTAGTAGCTGCTATAGATTTATAGCAGATGTGAAATCGTGTAGAAAGTAGAATATTATTAAGTGGTGTGGATAGGGGTGCAAATTTTGGATCGAAATGAGTTGGGAATGACCACATCAATTTTATGAGAGACCCGATGCTGACCATGAGGGGTTTCTTAAGTCCCCTAGCAGTGCCCCACTGAGAAATGTCATTTCAAAGGAAGAAATAATAGCGAAAGAAGAGATTAGATTCTTTGATACACGGGACAGCCACCTGATGTTTTGGTCATATAACAGGAACAAGCGGAGCAATGTAGGGTAAACTAGAGAATAGCGTTTCATTCAGTCTGCAGTTTGTCGAAGCCCACATATGGTGTCTGGGAAAAAGCACGCTCACTTAATGTCTCACACAAGTAAAAATACTCCACGTAACAACCAAAATCCCGGTAGAGTAACAGCCACGGATGACAACAGTTCCCTAATGCTATTTCGATATACCACAATGCGGGTCACAGTCTCATGCAATATAATTATATACTATTCTCTCTAATCCCAATAATTACAAATCCATGCGGTGCTCTTAAAATAACGAATGATGACGTCTTCATGGATATACAAAGGAAATTATAAAAAAAGCTTTTTCATAGCTAATTGCCTTCCTTTGGTCTTAAACTTCAGTAAGGATTTGAAAGCGAGTAGAAAATAATGAAATCTAAAACTGCATGCACGCAAAAAGTAAAAACTCTTCGAAATATATCAGAAAGTAAAAACCCCGAATTTATCCAAAAATCCAATTGCTTTACTCAGGTTTAATTAGCAGTCATGCAGTAGTATTTCAATACTGTATATGTATTGTAAGTTGGAGCTAAAAATAAAAGAAATTATTCCTGGTTTTGGGTATACGTAGCTAATAGTGCAATAAATTAATTCAACGCCTAGGCTTCTGTTGAATGCAATTTAGCGTAATACAGTGAATTTGGAAAGCTAAAAATTCATACTCGTATAATGTTGGGTTTTATCTGTTAATCTTAATATTCGAATGAAATGGTTGTCGTGTTATAGTGGACAAGTAACTTGTCTGTCACGATTTCGATGGTTCATGTTTTATGTAGTAGTGAGTGGTGCTAGTGCTACTACTTCGCATTACACTACTAGCACAACTTACTGAATTCGGTATTCATTATCTTTATGTGAGTGCCATCCACTATCTTGACTATCCAGCCAGACGTGAATCCACATAGAAGAAGAAAAACTGTGGAAGTGAAGTATATGGGGCTTCGGAAGCTACTCACACGACGGCTTCTGCCTGGGCAGCGGTAATTGAAGTGGCAACCGTAAATATATGGCAGATTGAGGAATACGACGGTTGTGCTTTTGAATGAGTGGTTCAGACTTCAGAGTAGTCAAGTGAGAGAGAGAGAACATATGACATTATGTCCGTAACAAGAGGGACGGCACAGCCTTCTATTTCAGTCAAACTTTATTTTTGAAAGCGGAAGGGCAGCATTATACTGAGGAGATCCAACTATAGATAGAGATACACCATGTGTGTGTAGCAGTACATTACTTGTGAGATGAGCTGAAGATGTATAGGTAGTTCGTAGCTTTTGTAGTGTAGTTCTTGCACAAGTATCATGCGGGACGTCTGTAAGACTCACGAATGTAAATTGAAGGACCATCCATATGCAACGTCAACATTGCGTCAGATTCCTATCCTTCTCCTTTCATCATGAATAATAAAATGGTTGTAAAATTGATAAAACGGTTAATTATTTAATATTCTGACACGTTTTTTAAGTACTATTACTTTGAAATGAAACTACCCAACCAAATTTCCCTGAACCCTTCTGTATAGTATACAGAAGGGTTCAGGGAAATAAAAGGTATACAGTGTATACCTAGTCATTATTGGTAATGTAATAATGTTTTTAAATTTCCATTGGCTATGATAACCATTAGAATAAAAAGTAAATTTAATGTGCATTTAAGCAAGTTTGAAATGCTAAATTTTTTGTAGGTAAATAGATGAAAGTGGAAAGAATGTGTTTTCACACTTGGAAAAAAATTTAAATTATATGTAATATTGTTCATAAATATGTAGGGATGAAGTCTTGGAGTTGGTCGGAGTTTGAGTTTGTGGAGAATATAAGAATATGAAAGCCTGGGACGGTAGTTTCTTTGGAACATACACAAATAGGAGGTCATAAGATGTTTACATCAAATCTCACAGTTTTCCTTCTTCGACTTTCGAGTGGAAAAGTCAGTGGAGAAGGACAGCGGCGAAGTCGACGCATGGAGTGGAGAATGGAAGTTCGGAAAAGCTGAGCGACCAAAAACTTTGTTTCCATCCATCATCAAATCACCACGTTTTGTTGAATAGGAGTACAGCAGGATCACTTTTCTTTGTCCGCCGTCCTTACAGTAGGTTGTTGGAGTGGCCTTATAGAAAACTCTGTGCTTTTTAATATTTTATCATCTCATTCAGGGAATGGAGGCGAAAGGGTCGAGTGGAAATACCTACAACATAATATTATCATGACTCCATTTCAAGTTCAACTGTGTAGGTACACTACTCGCTTTCCTCGCCGTATTCCTATTTTTTGAGTTGCCATCATCCCTTGTGATCAAATACGAGAGTATCTGCCTCCTGCAATATGCACGTTCTTCATTACACACTACCTACAGACGGAATTATAGATATGCTCACATGGTAGGATATTATGACTCTCAATAAACGAAATACGAAGGTAAATATTCAAAGAACTTGCAGAATATTACTTTAGCATGTCATGCATCATCATGAAAGGTAAAAGCTTGAGCAAAAAATAACTCCATATGAAATCATTCGCCTGGTGAATTCCCCAACGCTCCTGTCCCGGCCTTCTTCATGCTTTTCATTCTACATCTACCTAACAAAACGATATGACGTGAAGTCTTGCAAAACCTGCACCACCACCACCACCACCAAGGAATTTTTGTATATAAATTTCGATTTCGCTGGAATTCTCTTCATTTTCACAAACAGGGGTCTCGTCTCAACTCAGCTTGGTTGCCTTGACTTACCATAACATACCTTTCTTGTCCGTCCGTTTTCAATTCGACAACTACGCAGCCCTCCTGCACTTCTGCGAATATAATTTCCACTTACAAATACACTACACTCAACAACAACCCTTCTAACCCATTTTTTGCAGCTACACATCCACCCTCGGCAATTTCTTTGTTTTAGTACTCAAATAATCTTTCATTGTTGCTTATGTATATGTGGTGAGTTGTCTAAATTCTGCTACTTATCATACCTAAATGAAGTTGTTATGTATTCATTGATGCATGTTCTCAAGTTTTAAACCACAATAGGAATACAACAGACAAAAGTCAATGTAAAATATGTGTACTATGTAGTAGGTACTTATTTAAGTGCAACAAAGCTACCACATTTATCAATAATTAACTTAATTATCGCCTTTAAATGATACGTTTCTATAAATGTCTTTTTTATTATTACTTGCATACCAAGCATACCAAGTTTTAAAGCTTCATATTACGTGCATTGAACTATTTATCATTTATTTTGCTCCTTATCTTTTTTACACGTAAAATAGCATTCATGTTAGTCAAGCGATTTGTTAAATTCCAACATTAAAAAAATCTCTAGATTACAGTTGATTATGATTCACACACAGGCATGATTATGATGTAAATAAATCAAACTTTTAATCAAGTTAAAATAAATTGCACTCATATACCTACAAATTTTTAAATGCCGGGTTGATATCAATATTTAATTTTGTTATGTACGTGTACGTCTCTGCAAAAGTTGCAATATAATTTAAAACCGTCTTACAGACTAATATTTATAATAAGCTAAGCTCATATTTAGTATAATGAGTAAATCAATTTGACACAGCCCTTGATTATAATTATAGTAATAGAATTCTGTGCATACCTACTGTTCGTTCATCTCTGTATAAGGAATTCAATATACGCACGAACAAAATAAACAAAGCACATAGTGTAAATGCAGAAATGTATAAAGAATTCATTACAGTAGACAAGACCACATCACGTATTAGCAAAAACACTAATAGACAATCTTAAATAGCAATCTTGTTGATTTAGCATAATATTCTTGGAATTCTTCACCAATACTCTGATGGTGCATAGGTACATGTCTATTTCACTTGGTTTACTCGTCATTTCAGCGATATTTTATCTTGAGACTGCTCGCTAGCATTCTGTTACACATAAATATTCTCACCGATACGAGGATGTTGTTCTCGGCCAATTAAACCCCTTCTGTTCGAATGCATGTCAAGATGATCATGTAGAGAATCAGGAAAAAATGATCAAATATAATAATTGATACCTACTGTAAATGGAAGAAAAATAATTTTGCTACTTACGTGTTGTAACATTCTTGAGAAATCTTTGCTCGACTGCATACAACAAATAAATTACATCGGATTCTGATCAAAGCGATTGTTTTTGTGAGTTTGAGTTTGAATGAATGCCATGACATAGAACTGGTGGTGCGATTCGATTGCATTTTGATTCATTGTCCAAGCAAATCTTTGTAGCCTCTTCTGTTTTATGCATGGCTAAGGTAATTCATGAGAATGAAAACACTTGTGAGTAAATCGAGTGCTGGATTCATGACTCTTTGCTTCTTTCTCTTTTATACTCCTACCACGAATTAGCTCAGCCTTCAATACAATACTCTCTCTCACACACAAACACACACACTCACACAGCTTTCCTTTCACATTTATTCAATTAAAATTGCAGGTGGACAAACATGCAGCTAAGGATGTCACCAAAGCATTATCACGCTCTCATGATTGTAATCTGATATTACTTGCACATAATGACATTGACAGTTTCCCTTGTAACTACCCCCGAGGCCACATCTTGCATTATATGCTCACTGAACACAAAAGACAATTAACTCCAGATAATGGCAAACAACTTGAAAAACTCTTCAACACAATATCATCTGATCATCAGTCTGTGTAAAAGTACGTAGAAGTCGTGGACCCATATATGTATCGAGATAGGTTCAATAACAAATCTCAGTCTCAATCCTTATATCATACAATTATATTCAAGCAGAAAGGTTCATATAGAATTGCTAGCAATGATTCACTGTACTTGAATTACCAAAGAAATAAAGACTCTTAATTCCATGTGAGACAATAATGATCCGATAGTTTTTTTCTGTCCGTTTGCTTTAAAATGTCAATGCCAAAGGCTGACAATTCGACACACACCATACATATACACAAGGCAACATCACTAACCAAATACATTCTTGTATACCACTAAGTAAAATAATTCAAGTCTTGAGCTAAGTTGAAAACCCAGTCGACAAGAAACTTACGTATTACTTGACACTAATACCATTACTGTCACAGCATAATATTCAACTAAAAGCTTACTTTGTTTTAATCATCTGAAAAATCGCTCTATACATTAAATCCATAAGAATTTAAAAATCATACATAAAACTTTAAAACATTACAGTACTTATCAATAACTAGTATTGTGCAATGCAAAACCATGAAGCATCAAATTACATAATAACAAAACAAAAAAATTATTCGTGCAAAAAACACGCATGGATTTTAAAATGCATTTAGTCACTTAAGTAAGTAAAAAACTGTTAAATGCATACACCTAGAACTTTGAGTAGGTATTCATTTGTGCTCGGATAATAAAATGCATCCGTTTTTTCTATTAGTAAACACTTACGCATGTATTATTTTTAAACTCGAGAAAAGGAGCTAGGTACTTCTACAGTTAACATGAGTCTTACAGTACAAGTACACATGTAAAGTTTTCACACGATTTGCTTATATAGGCTGTAGAACACACAGGATATGTCATGGCGTCTGTAGCATGTAATAGGTAGGCAACAAAGCCTGTCTATGCAAAGCTTAGCGGACACGGTATATATTTACACATTTTCTTTAATAGTATAAATACATGTTTGTGAGTGCAGTGTGTTTGTGTGGAGCTGTAAAAAACTTGGCCGGAGAAACAGTACATATAAATATAGCCAGCTACCTGACTGGTGTTTTAATATGTGATGTTACATACATGTATGGAATTATGGAACAATTTCCCTACGCAACAATGGAAGACGAGTAAAAGAAGAAGTTGAGTTTGAGAAGAAGCTCCTGTTCGGTGTGGTTAAGGTTGGTGGTGGTGGCAGACGGCAGTTGCTTGGCATGAAGATGAAATCCAGAGCAGTGTGTGTAGGGCGTGTCGAATAACAACCCAGTTTACCTGCCCTAAGGGTTACTTCTATGATAGCAGTCAACATACGAAACTAACAAACAATAAGCCAAAGTGCAAAGTTCTCCTTGTAGTAACAAAGCCACATATAAAATTCGTTTACTGCTTTATATCAAAATATTCTCAACCATTCGCTCTGGCTGTACTAACCTTAGCAGTCTACTTCTTCCATTGTGTAATATTGTTACAATCCTACATAGACTGACACTAACGCAGCTTTTTTCTTTATTTCGTTGCAATAGCATAATATATTACTATTATTGTGAGTGCGTGTATTAACAAAAGCTTATAAATATTTTATTGTATTGTTGTTTGTAGTGTAGTGCACTGCTGTACAATCTTTGATGCTGTCTCACAAAATAAAAAATTGTTACATCGTTTTTTTCTGGATGTTATATGGAACACGGGGTATATAGCTACTACTAGGTATAGCGTGTGGTAATAAGATTCATGAATATTAGTGCTCTTAGGTGTGATTAATGTTTTGTGAATAGTTTAGCTGGTATTTAAATACTTGGCTATACATTGACAAACGTTGGCAATATTTGTAAGTGTTTTATTATACAGAATGAATAATGTATGCAATAATGGCTGAAGCGTGTCTTTTAATTATTATCGCTTATATAATTGTTCCTTTTATTGCAGGGCAGTAGTAACTCAATAATTTGAATAAACAAACAGAAAGAGATGCATTAAAATTTCTAGTTAGAGTGTAGAGAGTTTAAAAGGGCAATTTATGTTTTATTACAAAGATATAATATATAATGCTAGTGCAACTCTGATACATTTTAGACACACTACATACTTGCAGTAATTTGAGTAGCAAGCTAATTGTATTATTTTAGTGTGTTTTGAGTGGGGTTTTAATTCGAGAGTTGGGAAATATTGTATGTACATAGTTGGACTTTATGATAAGTTCATTAGAAGCTGGTAGGAAATTAAGTAAATTGTGTTTGTCCAAGTTATTGAGAATAGGAACAAGATGGGTAAATTGTTCTGTCTGGTTGCTAATTTAAGAGAGCCTTTGTTTCGCGAGTATAATCTCTACGAAACATACTCGGGCTTATTTTGCTGACTGTGTGGATGTTGACTGTGTTGAACTGGTTTAGCAAAGGATGTGGATGCAGCTCGTACAATGCGAAATATGAAGAGGATTGAAAAGATAAATAAATGTGAATTGAAGCCAAGAGTCTCATAGTCTCATTGACTTTCCATTAGAGACCTCTTGCGCAGTCAACCATCTAGATCTACAAACAATTTTGTTTTAAACAAACTTGACAGTCTCAGTCTTCCCTTCCAAATTATAGGAACAAGTGGATTCAAGACTCAAGGGGGGTAGGCATCTCCACAATTCGTTACTCTAAACTTTGCTTTGCAGATTGTTCAGAATTCGCCCATACGTAAAAACTGGATAAGGGGGAGCAAGATGAGCAACCAATTTTCATACGTGCACTCGCTATGTTTTGTATTTATGCTTCTCTGACTATTGCCGACACACACAGTAACACAGTAGGGCCATACATGTATGTCATCGTATTGTGTGCGATCAAAGATAACTTTGTAGCTTCAACTCTCTCCATGTACCTTCCGGCCAGCTTGGATTATATATTGTAAATTATAATCCTTTCTCCAAAGTGTTTAATGTTATGAAGCTGGAGAGACACATTGCCAGCGTCGACATATGGCAAACCGTCCACAAGAAAACCAAATTCAATTTTCATTGTAAACTACACATGTAATTTACTTTAGGGATGTGTTGCCAGACATAATTAATGCTCGGCTTAGACCAAGTGTTGTACTGATAATTCATACTGCATCAGATAATACTGCATTTAATATGTACATGTAAACATGAAAACCCATCGAAAACATTTACATAGCTATAGCCACGCATCATGATTCATTTAATGTTTTATTACATCCAACCTATGTATTGCAATTACAATTAACTTTTTTATATGGCAATTTATTAATGTAATAATGACATAAAATTTCTTCATTTGAGTAACCACACCATAGGCAATAAAAGTATAGCCTTCAAAGTACATTTAGTAATTATGATGTTTTCATGGCATTCATAATAATATTTGCTACATTCATACTTATACAAATAAATCTTCTTGATTAAAATAAATTTTCATACGCTCAACCTTTTTGGCTGAGACTGAAGACTGCCTACAAATTTTATGACTTAGTTAATACAAATTTTTGATTTTTCACGAACAATATCCTATTAAAAATGAGCAACACAGTTGAAACATTTTGCTTTATGCTCTTTTGTTTGAAATTCAGCCACATACTTTCTATATATTTCAATAACTGTTTAATGTATTTTTACATTAAACAAACAAATAGATCATATTGAAATTAACTTATAACCTCGTGTAATTAAAATACTTTTGTTGAGTAAATAATATTAATTTGTATAATTAAGTTTCTTATAGCTAAATTGAATTACTAGTTCTTTAAAACATATTTATTATCGTCAAACCTATAATAAATTTTCACAATGAACCATGCTATAGTATTTAATTCTGTTCATTTTAATCTGGAGACTCACAGGTGGTATATAAAAGAGGAAATGAAAGCTAATCGCATTGGTTCTCACGAGCTGCAACACACAGACAACACACACGTTGTATATTTATTGTGTTAATTTGGCAATAGATATAAATGAATTTTGAGTGATGTGTACACATAGAACAATATGGAAGTCTGACACAAAAGCGCCGATAGTACTCAAGTTTTAATACATATTCAGACGAGTCAACAGGCAGTAGATAGTAGGAGTGGTTTAATGCATGATGTGGATTATAAAATTTCTAACGAGGTGACTATGTGACTGAGGATATGAGGAGAAAGAAGGAGAGTGAAAAGGAGGGATTTTGAAGGGGAAGGATTTATCCGGCTATTCATTAATGTTGGCACATTACATACGATAAAGATATACATATAACACTGTTAGCGATAAACAAAAGTAGACTTGATTGGATTTCACTTACTGGCATTAGCAGGCCACTTTAGTCCTCGTACATTATTTCTCCTCTCTTGTTCCACTCCAGTCAAGAGTTGGCTTGATAAGTGTACATTAAATACTAAAATGAGGAAAGGAAACACAAATTGAGTGGTTTCATTTGCAGTCTCTCTCTCTCTCTTTCCTTCATTCGCTTTCTCTCTCTCTCTCTCTCTCAGTCTCTCACTCACTGTCTCTCTCTCTGTCTGTCTGTGTGAAATACCTCTCTCCATTCTTTCCTCCTATCTCAATTTTCTGTCTTTCACTTGTCATAATGACCTATTGTGGCCAACTAGCCTGAATCATATATAGGATCAAAATTTTACTTTTGTCTCCCTCTAATTTTAGATAGCAGCAAGCGAGCAGCATGGGAAAAGGAAGCTGACTCTGTTTATTTTCTTTTCAATAACCTCACTGAACCACATTTACATTATATAGTGCACTTCAACGATACATATGATATGTACTTATGTGTGCGTCTACAGGATAGCCTTTGCACTCCGCTGTGTACATTCTACGCAGTGAAAATTATTATTAAAGCAAGCGAAAGCGAAATGAATAAATGTACGATGATTGTGATGGCGCTGAAATGGAGAAAATCATTAGGATATGAAAGGATTTTATGCATCGTGGCATTATCATGAAGAAAACATTAGAGTCGAACCATTTTCCTTGTGCCTTGAGTATTTATGCAGTAATTGAAAAGCTGATGAAGACGAGTTGTTGTATTTATATAATAGTTCTGCTCTACTCATTTCTTCTGTATGTAATTGTATAGAATTGCTTTGACGTTTCTCTGTATGTTGTGTCCACTCGCTTACATTACAACTTATTATATTACTGCATTATGCTTCTAGTACTACCACCATAAAATCAAGTCCTTCCTCCTTCTATCTCTCTGTCTCTTCAGCTTCTTACATAAAATTACGCTCACTATGTACTACGTCATATATAAAATAGATAAATATACAATACACGTATACATTGTTGTATGTACTACATCGTAATACAATTAGCCGGCTGTGTGGCTATAGTAGCTCTCTCTTAAATTACGTTGATGGACTTAAGTGGAGATGGACGAGGAACGGAGAAAACTGCAACGCACTGCACTGTGAAAGCCCACTTGGTATTCCATTTATTTCCTGAAATGTGTTGGTTGGTATTTTGGCTGTGTGTGTTTGTATGTGTGTGGTATATTATGTGTGTGATGGTTCGTACAAGCATTTTGTGTACAGTACACATATAGGTACTTAGTGTATGTTTGTGTGAAGGGTTTACTTGTAGTTGACAGACTACTGCTATGATGTTGTAGTAGACGCTGGGACTGGAGCTGGATAAAGTGAAAAGTGGAAATGAGTGAAACTTGGTGGGAAACCGAAAGTCAAAGAGAAAAGTGGATTAGAAACAAAAGGCTTTAAATGAATAACCCACTACCAACTGCCAACTACTAGGGCTGAAATGAATCAACGAGCGTCCCGCTGTTCTTCGGAGGCTGTACAAAGCCGTACAACTTAACTACATTATTATTATTGTTTTATATATATGTATATATGCCACGGGAAAGCAAATGAAAGTATATTATACATAGACATGTTACACAGTGCATTGTGCATTGTACGTACAATAGTAGACTTCTATGCAATTATCCAGAGAGATGGCCCAGCTCAGTTCTTCTGTTTAGAATTATGCAAATACAAATGAAATTGATAACGGAAGTATGAAATGAAAGAAACCTTTTCTTGTCTTTCTTCTATAATACCAACACACGTCTGTCACATAATGTACACAACACAGTAAGCATGCCACGTACATTAATACTAACTACATTCCAATTTGTAGCGTGCATTGTACACCACACTTTATTTGCTATATTTAGTTTGTATTTATACGGGGAGGAAGTATAACATTTTCAGCCCATTCATACATAGTGGTCCTTGCAAATACTTACATTTTGAGACACGTTGAAATTAGTGCTATTCAATTATAACTTTGCGCCAAAGTCAACTATACGAAATAAGGAAAGCCAGTTAAGAAAGACCACTTTGCTTTTAGCCGTCTTTGGCTGCGCTTGTAGTTCACCAGCTGCTTAGCTAAGTCTTATACAAGTAGTATCACATTTTGCACTCATGTTATTACACAACCGCAATGCTTTCAAACAAATACAAATAGATAAAGCAAATTGCTTGAATATCTTAACTTTCTTGTGCACACATTTCGATGAAGATTCTCTTCATTTTGTTTGATCTCATTATTCATGTACGTCTCTCCTACTGAGAAACGTGCAAGTATTTCAATTTAATGAATAGTTGCATTTCCGCTTTAGTCAAACCCATGTCATATGAAACAGTGGAAATTAAAGCCAGTACCGTAACGATGGGGAGGGGAGGTGAGGAACGTCCTCACGGCCGGGACACAAAAAGGCCGGGCCAGGATG
>JAQFYB010003253.1:0-20185 GCA_034694085.1 Pogonognathellus longicornis | reverse complement strand
GTAGATGGGAAGGCAGAATACATGGGACAGGTATGGACCGAAATGCCCCACTGCTAACCCGTTAAGTCCCCCTTAAAGAGCTTTGTAATTTGTATTAGCAAAATTCCTTCATGTCTTACAATCCCCCACTTATACAGAGTCAGAATTTTAATCCCTTTCCAAATAATATTTGTGCCTTTTCCATACACTACTTAGTTTGCTGGCTGTTAGGAGTTTCACCCATAACCAGTACGATGTAGTTGGTTTTGGTCCATACGAAGTAGCCATCCGCAACTCAATCTCTCAGTCGGAAATTCATCCTTCACCAGTTTTTGAGTTCTACACTAAGAATTCAATTTGTCATGCTAAAAGATCACAAGATATTCAAAAAGAACATCCTGAAAAATTTTTAGAATTCGAAATGTCAAGCAAATTCGACTGCTGCATAAAAAACGAAGGTTTATTACGACATTATTTTATTCAAAGACAAGTGTTAGAGCAGTAATAAATTGAATCTTGTATGCTACAGAAAATCCTAAAAATCCGCTTCTTAAAGAGTACACGGAAACTGAAATAAAGCCAACATACAAATGTGCAGAAGCTGGAAAAGACAATCCATACACTACTGCTTTTACCAAAGAATCATGGCAGTGTTATTTCCCCCCACCAATCAAATGTCGATCGAATAGTCAACCTGAAAAAGCTGATAAGGTGTTTCAATTATGTGAACCATGTGTGACTCTACCATCAACGACTACGAGAGTTCCTACAAAAGCACCAACATCCATCATCAAAAGAACTACCCATGGAATGCTGATGATCATGACCAATTTTTGTCTACAACCAATAGTCATCTACATTGCAAGGTTTTATAAAGAAACATATAATGGAGTTCATTGCAAAGGCACCAAGACATGGTATTGGGTGAGTCTGAGTACTGACAATGAGTACTTCTGAGCCATTTCCAAAAAATAAATCGAATCTCTCTCAAAAAGTTGCCTTGGTTGAGTCTTGGTTGTAGATATGTTTTACCTACATTAATTTAAAAAATTACAGATGCATATGCTCGGTGGAATGATTTCGTCTACAATGGTTTACTTTGGGTACTGTTGTATTTTTTAACCAAAGGTCTTTCCATTCTAAAATGTTGAAAATCTCAATTATTGTGATTTTTTTCTAAAACACAGATATTTTAGCGGAGGATCTGAGAAGGATAACCAGGCCCATGTTATTTTGGGCAACACTTACATTGTAATATTAGCGGTCTG
Organism: Pogonognathellus longicornis; assembly: GCA_034694085.1. Lineage (NCBI taxonomy): Eukaryota > Metazoa > Arthropoda > Collembola > Entomobryomorpha > Tomoceridae > Pogonognathellus > Pogonognathellus longicornis. The sequence goes on along the minus strand of JAQFYB010003253.1, from coordinate 18,938 downwards.
CTACATGACAGCATGGGGTAGAAATGTGAATGCCATAGTTAATATATTCATGGAGTTTGTCCATGGCTGCTTGGGATACACAGTCATTATCTTAGCAAGTAAATTGGCAATTCTCTTTAGAAATTCTCTTAGGAAATAATTAATGTGATTTTTAAGGAAACTTTGATTTTATAACTTTTTTTCTTTTCCAGTGTTTATCATTGCCACTACACCCCAATTAAAACAAGGTTCTAAGCTATGCAATTTCATGATGTTTGCCTTTCAAGGAGTTTTTATGATAGCGATGACGGTACATTGGTCTTTTCCAAAATTATTTACACATAATAATATGCTTTTAATCTAGTTTTTCTGGGCTTATAAATTCATTTATATTATAGGCTCATGTATGCTGTTGGGATCGGAGATTCGGGATGATCCCTAAGAGACGTCATTTCCCGACAGTCGAAGCACGGTTTGATGAAGTTAAAGTTCCAGTAAGCTATTATAGTTTATATACACTTACTAAGATGAAACGGATTAACTTTATACCTAGGTTTAAATGCATGTATGTTGAAGTATATTATTTGGTGAATTATGTTTGTAGGGAGGAAAATTCCGCAAACTAATGCTCACTATATTCTGGCTAACGACTCTCGGTCTGTCTGTCACCTCTACGTTTTTGGAATAAGATATTTTATATGCTACCGAATAAATTATATGGAAATAAGAATTGTACTTAAACCTTTACAATTACAAGTGTTAGTTTTAGTATTTTGTATTGTTTGTACTGTTAATAACTAACAATACATGTATTACATAATAGGATATCAATAAATAAAAAACGAATTCCTTTTACAAAGCCTGTCTTGGCTATAATTTATTTTGTCTTTCAAAAAATACAGAATTAAATTAAATTGCTTTTAACTTGTTAAATATTACAGTAAATTGATTCCTTAGTCTGTATGGTAATAGAGCCAGAAGAATTCGTGGCCACACGGACACTTTGTAATTGGTGAGATTCAACAGCAGTTATTTTCACAGTACCACGATTCACTCCAGAGTGTCTAATTGTTATTACTATTTGAGAAGGCTCTCTTGACAAAATTATTTTGTCCTTTGAGCCATAGTTGCATATTTGAATAGATACAATAGAATCGATGATTCCAAGATTAGATGCCACACCTCCTATCGTTTGAATGGTTATATCGTTTACTCGAATTATGCTATTCGTTTCATGCTCTTGATTGATTGATACGAAACTGTAAAAACAAATTACATTTGAGGATGTAACATGGTATTGACATTGTATACATTTTAAATGATTCCTGACTGATAAAACTTTATATTTGTACGAGTTCTTTCATTACCTAGTTCCTTGTCGCATGTAAATATTCCTACTGTCAGTATTCTCGCTATGGAATTGAATTTGATTCAAACTGGTCTTCTTAAATCTCATTATAGTAAAATGTTGAACCAACTAAATACATCATTTTTTTAGGTTGATAAATCGATAGTTTTGTTATATAAATTAAATTGTAAATACATTCGTATAATTACCGTAACCAGTAATCCTGCACAAAGAAATATTACTTCCATCCAGCCATAATAAACAAAAGTGAATCGTTCAGAACTGAAACAACCTTCTCTCCACAGATAACTAGCAAACACGTTTCCCTCAGCACAGAATCCAATCTGAAATTATTTAATAAAAATCGAGGGAGATTCATTACAGTATTAAACAGGAGTACACACATCGGATTAATATAATATGTATATCAGGTTTGACATACACTAGTATCGCAACAAGATTCCGGATAAGCAGAGCTGATGCTACTCCAATCTTCGTAACTGATAACACCACAACATTTTAACTGCAAAGAACAAAACAAATATACATACACTACAGTATACTATTGTTTAGTCAAACAAACGTTTTCTACAATTCAGGATTCAGGAAGAAAATACTATGACATGCAAAATCATTCCAACTTTAATAAATTGAATTATTCTGCAGAACTAACTACATGTTGGGTAATTTTCCATCTAAAAGTGGTATTTAATTCCTTCATTTGAAGTCTCATCGTATTGTTTAGATGATGGACGTATTGAACTATGATAGTTGAAACAGCAGGAGCGGTGAGGAAAAAGAAGACAACTTCAGCAACGGAGACGAAGTGTGTCACCTTGGATTAAGAATACTGAAATTATTATTGTGAAAATATTAAGTACCTACGCGATTTTTTTCCAAATTTTTAAGCAACTTACGATAAACGAGCAAATATTTGAACAATTTTCCAGAAATAACATTAAACAAATCATCAATATCTGAAAAGTTGAAACAGCGGCAGAAATAAGAGGAATAAAAGGATAGACCGTTTCTTGACAAAATGATTTATAATCCGGGCAGCTTCCTTGCACATGAATTGATAACAACGGTGTAAGTAATGCTTCCCAAGCAAAAGTATGAGGAATCGCCCATTTAATTTCCATATAAAGCCACATCCAAGCTGCAGCTCTAATCTGCAAATTGTGAATAAAACATATAAATATCATTATAAAATTCATTTGTTTAAATATAGTTTATAACAATATTTAAATCTTACAGCCTGAGCGAACATAACGAGCCATATTGTTATTCGAAGATTCCACATCAATGTAATTTTGCTTGCACATGTTAAAATAGTGGACCTTCTCTTGCCAGTAGTAGTGTTATCAAGTTTTTTCTTTCCAAACTCATCAGCAGGTATAGCTTGGACACAATTTAATCTTGGAGGGTTTTCACGGAGACGTTGAGAATTCGAGCTCATAAAATAGTTACTGGAATCCTCCATAACATTTTTTGTTTACCTGTGACCTTAAAATTATGAGAAAAAGTTGCTTCGCTTTGCTTTGGTCGACATCGTATACCATCTGCAATAAATAATACGTAAAAATGAAGTAAAATATATATGAATGCAGCCAATCAAAATAACATTTTTGGAATTTCTATGAAATGAATTTCTTACAATTTCCGTTCAGAGAGACTCTCACATTATATGCAGACATACACCGATACACCTGTAAAATCTCAGCAGCTTCAGTCAGGGAGTGGGTTTTAGAGAAAAACGTAAAACAAAGAAAAACCTTTTTGATGGTAAATAAACGAACAATAAATTATGAAATTATTAGTGAAATCATTTAAATACAAATAATTTTGAATATGCGGACTGAGCAGTTTCCTATAATTTATACCAAAGTAATATTTTGAAAACTTTTTGTTTAGATTTAAATTAAAGCGCCGCTAGTACAAAGAAAGGGGCAACAAAGACTTTCGGTTCAAAAATGAATTTAATTGCATCCAACTTATAATTTTAGAATACGTTTATTTGTAAGGTACAGTTCAGTTTCATCATAGTTTCACATTAAAATATCATTATTATTAGTGCACCTACAGATCAGACGAATCAGACGATAATAATAAATTGTGCAGTGCACGCAAAACTGAAGATCTAAAGTGTGAACAGAGAGCTGCTAATTTCTCTAGACCCGATTTAACATCTACTACCTATGTAAAATTATCAAAACTTCCAAGCCTCTTCTAAAATGATGGTTCCAAAACAGTCACGCACCGCTCTCAAATTATCAGCTTCTAAATCCTTTGGTAAATGAAGAATTTCTGCAGCAGATTTAGCATTTACATTGTCATCCTTTTGTCTGTCACCCACAATCTGTTCAATATATCGAATACATCACTATGGTCGAACTGCCTTGCAATGAGAATGTATCAAAGCAATATCGTTACTAATAATCAGCGTTTCGTTTACCAAAAGTTTTCTCCCTTGAAGAGCAAAGACTATTTCTTCATCTTTGAAACCAGTCATATCGACAAAGAATCGATATCTCTGTTGTGTCTCTTGCGTATCAGCACCGGTTAGTGATACACTACAGACAAAGAGAGAATTAAAAACATTAAGGACATACTATTATAGGCACACCATAAACTTTTAGTCCCATGGCCATATTACAGCTATAGCACTGTATTATATAAAATAGACATTCTTCCACCTTTCTGCGTTCTTTGCTTTAGCACGGTCAACTTAGTTGGCCGTGATTATAAGACTCACCGCAGATCAGTTGGTGTGCCAAATGTGTTTGTTGCTGGCGCAGGGTGATGTGGAGTAGGGATTCCTATGATTCCTTTGTCAACATAAAGATACTCCTTGGGTAGACTTGGGACTTGAAGAATAACAGAATCTGTTCGTTGGATTGCCTCTTCTTTCTTCTTTTTGCGTTGTTTATCATCGTAAGCCACTGTATTGATCTCACTGTGTGATACATGATGACCAGCCAGCAATTTCGACTTTAGATGATAAGCTTTTGTTTGTGTGTCCAAGGCCGGGTTGAGGTGAATGGGGATCGGTAAATCAGGCTTGTACATCTTGTTTCTGATACGTAATCTATTTCCGAAAGGTTGGTGTGTACTCGGCTGTTGAGATTTGAATTGGTCCTGGTATTTTATTTGATATGCAGGGTAACTTTCTCTATGCAAGAAGGTCACCATCTTTGAATCCTTCTGTTCGCGAGGACCCGCTTTGTACACATCTCCATTGGAATGTGACTTATTTCTAATTGAAGATTTATAGAGTTGTGATATGGAAGCCATTATACCGATGGCAGTTTCAATATTCTATTTCGCCTAGCTATATTTTGTTTTACTTTCGATTTTGCAAACCTTTGAACCAATTTTGTTTTACGGCTTTAGCGGGCTCCATCCAGAGCTGTTGGTTTTGCAGTAGTGGGTTTCACTTATCCTAATAAAAGTAGATTCACATACCTAATAAATCATAGCATAGCAATAACACAGCAATAACAGGAATGTGTAAAGTAAAGAATGCATTGCTTGGAATATTATACGATTCGGATTCATGATTATTGATTAGATGTAGATTTGCATGTACTAAAATATCCAGGTTGCTATGTCGCCATAATGGACTTCCCAAAAATCTATTTCAAGATGTAAAGTAAAGCATAAAATATAAAAAGCTCAAATGGGAACGCTGTGTTTGTATAGTGTAAAGTGTAAAGCATTGAAATGAAAATATTTTGTGTAAGCATATAAAATATTTGCATTTGCATGTAATGTAGGTATGCAAGTTACATATCTATGCAACTTTGTTTTCTCTGAGATATTATAAAATACAAAAGAGATGTTCTGTACTAGGTATTTATACTACAGTAGGTACATCAATTTTTGTGGTGATCCATCCGCAAAACCACATCACCAAAAGTCAATTTTTTTATTCATTCCATTGTCAAACAGATTTCATTTATTTGCACGTAGTTTGTCTGAGGATGAGCCTGGAACATTCATCCAGGTTTATCTGTACTGAAGTGTAGCGGCTTTAGGCGAGTTCAACTTACCAACATCAAACATCCAAAGAATGTCTGAATGAAAGCATGTGTAAAAATGTAACCTAACTGCAGGGCATAATTTGGCTTATCTTTATGTTGTATAAGAGTACCCATTCATTCATTCATTTTTCTTTAAATAAGAATTACTTATAATAGTAGGAGATGTATATAGTGTATACTAAGTAGGTATGTGAGATTGAGACTGAGTGATGTCCCATCCCAATCCCAATGCTAACTAATAATACTACCACGATGTAGTAGCCCCAACAAAATAAAGTCTAAGTTTTCTTTGGAAATGGTGAAGATGGATAGATCAGGAGGAGAATTGATGGTGTTTAACTTCATACTACAAAATACTCATACGACTCTCTTTATGAATACAGTGCATGCTACGAGTTCTCGTATATTTGTGCAACTGTAATAAGTCATATATTTATCTATCCAGGCAGAGCGATGCCATGTAGGGTATATTGGTTGAAAAGGCAAGGCCAAACAACTCCCCATCGCATTATCGTCAGCAGCCGTTATTGTTGTGTGTGTACATCTGTAGAATAAGTGAAGGAAGTGCATAGAGGTATACATACAATACACAGAACTTATGACAGAACACACGAAGACACTCACACACGTAACATACATGTATATGTAGTAAGTACATTAAGTACCTAAGGAAAACAGTGTGTTGAAATAGTGTGGTGAGTGTGTGAGTGGTGGTTGATGATGGTTGTTGATGGTGATGCGATGGTCGGATGTCGGATCTGAGAGAGATGAGTTCAGTTCAAATGACTTGAGACTTGAGACACATGCCCAGCAGATGTTGGGCGAGGATGAAGGAAAGAAAAGAAGGAGAGAAAGAGTAAGTACCTACTGTTGTAACTTGTATGTAGCAGACTAGAAATTTCACAAGCTTGCTTTTAGGTCTAAGGGACACAGATAAGCAAACTAGTACAACATAGTAGAGTGTAGAAAAGAAATGATGATGGTACAGTACACAGTGCATGAAAACTTGAAGTTGGTTATGGTAGGAAGGAGAGATTCAGAGAGAGAGGCATTGCCGTTGTCTGAGTTTGTGTTCGACTACACTCAAGAGATGCGAAAGGAAGAACAGACAAAACGGGTTGAATTATTACAGTGAATTACATTATACTCAACGTCAACATCACATACGTCTTTCCTAAAGCCTTGCCGTTCTTTGTTGAACTTCCTCCTGAAATATGTTTGTGTGTGACTTGTGTGACTCGTAGGGTCTATACTTTTCTGATTTAACTCTAATACTCATGTGTAGTGCCAGCTCTAACGTAATTGTGTATGATATGTCATTTTCCACTGCACACATCTCTGTTCAAAACACAAATGACAATGTATCCACTTTAAAGTACTCTATATTATACTCATACGCAAAATCTAGTTGTTTTTGGCTTCCATATTTAGAAGCAAACCGTTTCTTAATAATTTTCATGCTTTTATTTTACCTACTTATTATTTGTAGGCAGTTGATGCAATATGTATATAGTGTAGTTGCATGGATTGTTTAATAGTAAGTTCAGAAGTTGAGTTTACAATATTGCTTAATTCCGTTTGTAAAACAAAAACGGCCAAGTCGTAATTTCCTCAGTAAGACAGTTCTTGTAGGACAACAATAGCTTCGTTAATAGTTAATAATAATAATTCGTGTAGACGTGAGTACGTACAGAGAACCAACTAAATTGTATGTAATGTTTATAGAGTGTGGACGTGAACTGACTTGACGGCAGAGTCCACACACGATGGATCTCATCTCATGGGTTGAATTAAATTACCTTTTTCAAGCATTTCATGGAATTCTATATATACCTATATATATCACCACATCACTACAACAGTTTAAACTATAGGTCTGGGCACATGTTTGCAACAAAATGTAACGAATAACCATAATTTTGATCTTACAATGTCGTCGTCGACTTTACCACATGCGGGCAATGGCAGTACAGAAAATAAACATTAAATTATACGGCAAAGACTTTGGCTTCACATCTTAATTTGGTTTACTCATGTACGTGGAATTCTATGGACCTACTATTGTGGCTTACCGAGATCAAGGATATGGTGGATCGGTGGTGCATACATCTAAGTCAATAATACACGTGCAAGTCTCACTCTAAATCTCATACTATCTACATGTACATACATACACATTAATACCTACTTACATCTATGTATAACACTTATGAACCCGATAATTTGCAATAAAATACTTATGGTAAAATCTAACTATAGAGATATCAATATAGATCATTTAAAGTAATCGATTTAGTTGTAGTAAAAAATATTCCAAAGCTTCCGCAGAATTCAGCAAATAAGCAGACCACAGCAAATTAAATGTTAATACCTCAGCATGCTGAGTTCTTTCAAAACAATTTGTAGACTTTCTCATCAATAATTTTACATTGAAATGTATAATGTATAAACATTATTCTAAAAGTTAAAGAAGCCAAATAGTGCAAAAAATTAATATAGCTACTGTATATCTGTAGTATATAATATTGGTATATACAGGCGCGTAGCCAGGATTATAACCTGGGGTTGAACAGCAAAATTCCTTAAAGAAATCCATTTCTTTGGAAAGACAAAATCGCAATAAGAATTACAAATGAGTCGATAATGACGCGTAATTACGCGAAAAGGGAGTCAAATTAAGTCTAAATTCAAGTAAAATGCAGGGCATTCGCGCATAACGCGACCATTTCTACGATATTTCGCATTTTTATGGTCATAATAACTGGTTCTGGGGGCTGCACGTGCAACCCCCTTAGCTACGCGCATAGGGTATATATATACCTACCTATATTAAAATGAGTGCTTGTTTTTCATCCTGATCGAAGGATATATTGAGCTAGTACTGGAACCTTATAGTAGAGATATTTATGTACTTTCTTTATTCAGCAGATGCATTCATCTAAAGCTGATTGGAAAAGAAATAATCTTGAAAGAGGTGTACATAATGAATGAATGATTTCTAGTAGGCATTCATCCTCGAATTCAAATAGAAGGGACTGCACGTGCCTATAATATGTAGGAAGGGGCCGAAGAGCACAGGTATAACTGATATTAGGTAACTATGATTAAAAAATTGAAACGTAGATCAAGTGGTCTGCTGCGAATAATAGAATCTCATTCAGACAAATCCAATTGAATTTTACATTTGACTACAGTTGGTAGAAGTAAAAGAGAAATGCCAAACACCAACCCAACTCATTTTCAACCAACCCTCGACTTAGGATTATTGAAAAAGCGTAAAAGCACCCATATTCTACACTCATAGTCCACAACAAATTGATATATCTTATACAAATTGAATCGAGGTATATTTTGAAGCACCATGCAACGACTGAACTACCTTACAGATACTATATAGTAAACAAAATAGTGCACAACACTGGAATTGTGTACGGACTGCTCAACAGTCGACTCAGGTCAAGTAAGGTCTTACCGAAATTGAGTGCAATCATCATTCTGTAAAATATTCAGACATGTTAGCTTTAGTGTTTAAGCTGAGTTGGAGCACTTGAAGGTACAGACAAAAGTGGAGAAGAGTCTTGGGCGTTCTGTGCAATGATGGTGGATGAACCCGGGTCTGCTCCCATACAGATATTATGTAGTAATGTTTTATGCAGCCTAAAAGCAAACAATCAGCTAAACTACTTTACTTACATAAACTGCTTTCCTTCCTTCCACTCAGAATACGTAGGTCTCCTGCCTTCTCACAAACTTTACTTTCTACTCTCCAACAATTCATCAATAATTAGTAAAATACAGCAGGGACTCGTCTTGTCTTGTCTCGAGTCTCTCTCTCTTACTCTCTGTCTCTATGTAGAGTTTAATTCTTCAGAACATTTCACTTGTCTTAGAGCTGCATTGACTTTGCCCTTCTCCTCCAAACAAACTGACACCATCCCTATACATAGCACAACCATACAACTACAATCCTAAGATTGCATTACACATGGAGAGGTGATCCACTGTATTTATTAGAGATATAGTAGCATATACCTACATACACAGTGAAAGATGGCTCACTCAGTTTTTCTACATTTATTATTATATAGGTTGAAGTCTTGGAGTTTACATGTGATCTGTTATATTCTGCTCGTACAGTATAACTTATTTATGATGGAGACCAGCAGGAAAGTGTTGGGTTTCATACGCGCCTTACTCCCGCTATGAGCTAAGCACCAGTGGATTCCTTTTCTTTTACTTATTGCTGGCAAATGTGCCCAGAATGTTTATGAGACTATTCTTCTCATTCTTTCTCTATATTTCTCGAGCTCACTACTACTGGATTCACCCTCTCAATTTTATTTCCATGTTGACTTCACCATATAGGCAGTTCAAGATCACTCGGTCGTCTGAACCTTAGTCCAGTCTACAGCCATCCTTGAAGTAGTAAGCGATGCAGAATGGTGAAACAAAACCAGCGAGACCCGTTCTTTTCTTACCCAACTAAACTTTGTTGATCTCCGGAGACAAAACAAAACAAAGCGAAACAGTTTAGCAGTTCGCTCTGCTAATGTCTCACCATATCAAGCTACCAGTTATATTCTACCAACACAACTACACTCGATCTTTCAATTCTAACTGTTCTATATTTTATTCTTCTCCACTACGCTTATCTGCTAATAGTGTGTTAAAGTGATTAGGCTACTCTTTAGTATATATTATATGTGTACAGCAGTTCTTAGTTAGTAGACTAGGCGTACTACTCACAGTCAGATGGATTAAAATAGTTTCTGCAGCTTAGGAAATTCTAAAGACCTCTGCAAAGTTACACGCAACAACAAACTACAAAGTTGAAGCAGTCTAAGATTTACTATTAAATGTAATAAGGTAAGTACTAACGGCTAATAATTTACCATTTTAAAATAAAATATTTTCTCTAGTAAAGAGCGTCTACTCGTCATTTGTATATTTGATCGCTTAAAAGTTTTATTGTTTTATTATTACAACTATATAGGTAAATACTTTTTTATATTTAGTTATTTCATGAATGGCAACTGCATTTTGAATAGGTTGTAAGATTACAGCTCTTTACATAAATAAATTGTGTAGTTTAAGGTAACTGTAGTTAAACAAATGGATGATACTTTTCCATAGAATTGAAAAATCTCTTAGTACATGAACTTTAGCCAAAGAAATATACTGACCATGGCAAAAAATGTGTATCATTCAACAATATGGCAAGAGAAATGTGCATCGTGTTTGAGATAGTTGCACTATAGTAGTGCATAAAAACTTTTGTTTGACCTGCTGTGTATTACTCTCAGAAAACTGCGTTATTTTATTACAAAGTAGTGTTTGTAGAAATACTTGTAACTTTGGCTGTATAGTACTATACTGCATGTACACAAGTGTAATATGGAAATCCACACACTTACGTTGGCAGTGTGGACTGAAGCAATACGTAATAATGAAAGGATGTTAAAGCCAGCTGCCCTCAAGGAAGCGCAATGACATCATCACGAGTCAAATTCTAAATATAGGAAGTCGAGATTCCTACATTTGTAGTAGCCCTGTACATGTTACACGAGTAAGCATTAGGAAAGGAGTGATAGTTATACACAGGAGGACTATAGTCCTTTCGTTGATACATGGCATGGATGGTAGGGATATGGAATATAATATTGTTATAGTAGCTAGTAGAGTCAGGAGTAGGTAGACTGAGACTGTGGATGTGAAACCAACAGCGAGATTCCATTAGTGAATCAGTGAGTGTAAGTTTGCAGGAAAGTCTTCTGACTTGTCTCAACTGAGCTGAGAGAGTGAGTTACATATAATTTCATTATTCGTATTATATTACACAAAACTAATCGATTGGTGAACATAAAGAGATACACACTGAATATTCTTCCATTCACACGTAAAGCCTAACAGCGTGTGTAGACTATGTGAAAATTATCATGTTGTAGTAATTGTCGTCTGCATAAAAGGATCTAGACATCTAAATCAATTCTGCGAACAGCATACACACTTCCCATATAGTAATTCGTAGACACGGACTACTAGAACAAAGTTGACAGACATTTCCAACCTAATCTGTGCCTAGGTATGGTATATGCACACTCAAACGAGTGCGAGTGTCTTTTACTGTATTTGTATTATACCTACCTATAATATCTAAGTATATGTATTAGTGTTCGTGTTCATACTTTGCTATAGTATTGCTAAGAAAGGTCGACCTTCTTCGACAGACAAGACAGACACTCACACACATAGGAAATTACATTACGACTGAGTGGACTCTCTCTGTGAGTCAGAGACACTCAAATGTGATCTGGGTTGCCTTGTCTTGTCGTGAATTCATTGCCAGCTACCTTTTGTGTAAGTGAGACTCAGTCAGGGAAAGTGTCGCGTTCTTTTCAGAGTGAAGTACTTTTACTATTTGGCTCATATACATACATTATAATCGCGTTGTAGTACCTCATATACTAATGCTCTATATTACATGCTAAAATCCCCTATGAACGTTTTTTCGGATTCAAGTAGACTCTGTACACGTGAAATTCAGTTTGGAAGAGTTATTGAGCTGGGAGGCTGGAGGAGAGTGCAACGAAGCAACTAAGATGTCCTGCTTCAACCACCGTTGTTCCTTCTAGTCGTGTTCTCACACTCTCCTGCCTTTCCTGTCCTCTGTACGCACTCAAATACAAAGAGACAGCAGCACCTACAGCTTATACAATACTAAATAAAGACCTAAGAAACCAGTGAGCTAAAACATGCTTTTGTAGTAGTCTCTCCTGTCCGGGCACAGCTTGTTCGTCTTTATCTTTTTCTATTTACACTATTCTATCACTCATATTTCATCTATCAGATCCTCACTCCTTTGACTCAACTGAAAACGTGGAAGGAAAGTGGGAAAGACAAGGTGAGTTATCCTTCCTTCATTCTCAGTTTCACTCTCTCCATATAGCTAATGTATATAGTAATGTGCACATGCATTAGCAAAGTCGTCTCACCATTATCTCTTTTAAAAAGTACATTTAGTAGCAGTGGATAATATTTTATGGCTCAGACTAAAATACTTATAATATCTACACGGCTATAGTGACTACTAAATCCGTATTTACATTTTCAGAGCAAGTGTGTAATATAATATTCCTTTTGCATCCACGCTCTGCGATAATATTCTAAGCAAAGTATTATCCATAATACGCAAATATCTGTAGCTCGTGTGAGCTTGTATTTTACAAGCACGGCATGTCGCGCATTGTGGTGTATGTAGAAAATGGAAATGAAAGTGAGTAATACGCTGGCAAAAAATAATATTTTGGTAACACAGTGCAAAAGTATGTGAGGAGGAGATAGGTTGAAGCATTGCATTGATGGAAGAAGCAAGTTTCAATGCTGCTGGTGTTGAATGAAATCGCTCGGTTTCTGGTTTAGTCTTAGTCTGAGTTTACAGTGTGTGTTAGTAGTTGTAGCTGGTTGTCCCACTCAGAGTCTTCTATGTGAAGAATCCCTCCACGCTATGCTATGTGTCTTCTCTCCGACTACTCTGTACCTACACCAGACCTACCTCCTCCACCGTAACATCCGTCCATATTCCTACTACCAGTTTATAATACAACACAAGAATAGTGCACTAGGAAGGAGCTAGTACACATGCAGAGATAAAATACGAGCTGTATTTAAGTGGACGAATACCGGGAGGATTTCTGTGCTCTCCTCCTGTTTAGTTCTTCTTACGTTATGTGTGTCTGTCTATGTCATCCTTTCGGTCCTCCTCCTCCTCTCCTCAATGAGCTACAGTCTCAGCAACACACCAAGCTCCCACTACCAAACCCAACCAGCCCAACAAGACAAAACGAAAACCTCCACTAGACTAGTAAGTCACAAAGTACTGAATCTACCTACATATCCAGACCATCTACACACATAGAGACCAATAGCAAATACAAATACACTTCCTAGACTTGGAATTGTACTTGTGTAGCACTGACAATAGAACACGGCTTTCATGCCTATTATTACACAGTTCTTCTTTCAATGAATGCGAGCGAAGAACGCAACGGTAGCAAAGCGGGAGCATAGCAGAATAGAACTGGCAAAAATTATTAAGTAGGAATCTGCTATTCTTACGTGAAGCACTAGCACTACTGATAATAGTGCATACTGGTTTGTATGTACGTGAGGTATGTAATGCACATGTAATGCACAATATGTGGAGTTGGTAGTTGGTAGGAAGAAGAAAGCAAAAGAGTTAGTGAAGTTGTGTATTTGTGAGTTATAATGTGGAAGTGGTGGTAGTTCAGTAGTTCTAGGACATCGACATACAGGACTCCGACTCACTACTGCTACATGCACAAGCTTAGCTCAACCAGGCAAATAAAAGTGATGCGTACTTGTGTCTGTCTGTAGTATGCGTTCTGTGTTCTGTGTATATGTTCTTGAGGGATACAATGTTGCTGCCTTATACTCTGCACACGACTATGACTACCTCCACATACATTACATGTAGAGATGCAATAATACAAACTTGGGAGAGGTAAAGTGCTCGTTCTCTGTTGTCTTGGCCTGCTTATGTATGTGTGAGTATAAATATATACTTTGTATATGTGAGTGAACATTTTGTGTGCTGTGCTAATGCTAATAGAATCTTGCGCCCGAAGAAGACTTCAGTTAACCGAGCCGAATCACTCACACGACTGTATAACTCAACTCAACTGACTCGTCGAAAACGAAAAGCTTTTCTTCATTTGGCACTTGCAACCGGCCTGGCCAACCGAACAGACGGGTAAAACCGAGTACACTGCACACACATCTTTGTCTTCTTCTTCTGTTACTCACTGTAGGCACGACTACCATATATTATTATACTATACACCCACATAAATCTATGCAAATATTCGCTACAATATTTCATGTTGAAGTATTGTGTGTATAGCATATAGCAGGTCCGTTCTACGAGGACTGCGTGTTGAGAATTCTTTTATTTCGTCTGCTACAAATTTCTTTGATGATTGGTCGGAAATCTTTGTAGGTATAAACACTAATTTCCTTTTTATTTGCTATTCTTTTATTCGTACAATATTTTATTAAGTTTTTTCTAGGCGTAATTAGATTTTTGTTGGTTAGGAAAATACATTTTGAGTTTGACGCAAAGAGAGGGAAGAATAATAAGATATCTTAGAGAGTATTAAGTTAAAAACGACAAGAAAGTTTAGTGCAGTTGGTGAGGAAAAAGTTTACTCGTCTGCAAAACTGTGTGGAGTCTGTGTTTAGTACACCAGACACATAGCACACAGCACAGCAGCAATATTCTGCCGGTGAAGCAAGTTTCATGTGACCTTTGTTACATTGTGTCTGATCAGATCCGTTGTTCTCCAGTTGTGGTTTCGGTTGTGATGTGAGACAGGGAGCTCAGTTCAGAGCCTGACTGATTGTGTGTTTGAATCTCTTTCTCCAAAGCCCAAAGGTACTTTAGATTTACATGTAATCTTTGTAGTAGTATAAGTTACATTCGTTTACAAAATAGAAATGCATATCACATACACTCACTGCACATAAACAGCACACGACTATCAGTGCTCGTTCGTCGCTCTCAGATTTCCAGCACTAATATCGTATAATACATCACACTACATCACCAAACACGAACATTCTAAACAAATACGTGGAAACAGAGGAAGATCGCATTAAGCTTTGCTTCACCAAACAAAACACAATTAATTCAATGCGCACACAGCAAGACCGTCAAAAGAGACCCCAAGGTACTTTTATCAACAAAATTGAACACTTGTTTGATGTTTTATTAGACAGGCATGGCACTAGCGTGTAGCTCATCATTGTTTTACTGGTTAGTCTATTTAGACACCTAATATTATGAAATAGTTACAACCGCACATCTTTGTGTGCAAACATTTCACACAAATACTCGTAGGTACTACCAACTTTTCCAGAGAAAGCATCCAAACTATTACTAATGTTACCAGAAACGGAAGCAGTCACAGTTGATTTTACTGTTGTTTAATACTCTTACTACAAACCGATACTTGTACATTATATTTACTCATTCCTCATAATTGTATTTGCTTACAAACAGAAGCACTGGGGAAATACAACACAGTCCACCCATATTGCACGTAGGTAGTTTCAGTCAGAATTCATATTTGATAATGACGTTAGGACTTATGCATAACTACAATTCTCCAGTAATGGAATGAGTTCTCCGTGCTAGGAGAGTAGTATGTATGGAGTAGAAACGCAGTGCATGGGAGTACAAGATAATTTAACTCGCCAACCACTTAAGTCAAATAGAGTTTCAAGAGAAGTAACACGAGTGGAAACAATGAAGAGCACTTCAAGATGAAGTTTGACTTGGTTTTGGCTTGCGGCCGTCTTCTTCCTCGCAGGTAGTTCTGGCCACCTGATTTTGCAAGTTCTCTCCCTTGGTTAATTGTCTCCTATTGACAAATTCATTCGTGTGCACAACTTCTCCTGTAGTTTACATATGCAGACTCAATAGCTTTAATCCCTTATAACTACTATGAACGCATTTGTATTCAACAGAAATCAAAGACCTCCTTTTGAACGAGAATTTTGTCATCTATACAACAGCACCTATATAGTTAGTACACGATTTTATATCAGTTATCAGTCAAATAAAATAGAGTCAACCATACCTTGTGTCTTGTACATTAATAGACCGAAAATTACTTAAATTATTACAAGTCAGAAATTACGCGGTCTGAGTAGTGTAGCAATTAGTATTACAATCGGAAAAACAAATTTGAATAGGAAATGTATTTATATTAGTTAGATGTTTCGTGTATAAAGGCATAGTATGGTCTCTAAGATTCTGTAATTTTAAATTACAATTTCCTAAGTACAATTCAATAAAGCAATTAAGTGAGCAACTTGTGTTGTCTGTTCGAGTTTGATTATAATATTACAACCTTCACTTTCAGTTACAAAAGTTATTGGAGTAGCAATTTACAGAGACAGTCTAAACAATTTCTTACCTGTGTCTGTGAGTAGCGTCTACACTACTTTATTGTAAGAACCGTAGGCGTAGCTTTGATGATATTGCACAGGTAATGCATAATGTTGCAAAAACTAGTATTAGATCATTAGGTCTGGTGGTTAACTCGTACATTAGCATTTTAAGTAACCAGTGTTTTAGGAAGTTTGTAGGTGGAAAGTTTAGGTACAAGTTGAACATGTTTTATATATAGGTAGCTACAAAAGTTTTGCATTTCATGTGCTCTAACGGCAAATGAGAGTTGGGTCGTTTGAAATGGTGTGGTGTGGAAGCACAAAGTATACGGTGACTGAGCTGTGGTGTCTGCTAAAATGCTGTACACTTTACATCCTCCAATGTGTACCACTTTCACTCAAACCAAACAAGGCAACTGAGAAAACTCGGGATAATTTCATTACTTCGTCTATCTATACTACATATAGTATACCTGATGATTTGATTTCAGATTCTATTGTCAGTCTATGGAATGAGTTTGAATTCAGCCCAACTTTCAATTTGTTTTCCTTTGCGTGTCTGCCGGTGTAACCGACATATTTATATCAACCGTTGTGTAAAGTTGCGTCTAAAACTAAAGTTGTCTCAAATGAAAACGTAAGTATATCATATTATGCATAGCAGTGTCTCTGACTCCATACAGGAGACATTGTCACATGCACACATAATGGAATATGCACACAAGAAGGTAGAATTGAAGAGTAATTCAACACTGTACTACATTCTCAACTTTTTGCATTTATCATTCCTTTTTATTTTATGCGGGCCTTGTTTATGTTTACCACAGTTCCACAATTGGTTTCAGTACTATAGGCACTGGAATGATATTTTTGCTATAATTTTGCAATCCAGTTTATAGAAAAGGAGGACAATAAGAGAAACCCACTTAAAATCAAGAAAGTTTTAAAGTGTTAGGTGTATGTGCCTTGAAGCATGTTAAATAATTGTTATGCAACTACGAGATACTTAATTAAATCTTACACTTCGGGAACTGGATTGTCCGAATTAATGTCGTGGTTCTCTATAATTATAAGAACAAGAAAAATTGAATTTATTACAGACTTCAATATTTTCTATATGATTGATATATGGATATTTATTCTGCATTTATCAAGCGTTGTATTTAAAACTAAGTATGTGATGACATAAGTTCTACTAAAAGTTGCAAAATAAGAAAAGTGACAAAACTTATTTGAAACTTGTCATCCTCTACTCATAAAAGTTCTGTAAGTGAACGTATGGGCAGATATGTTACAAAAACGCGTTGAAAAGCCAAACTTGCAAGTTACAAATTCGATAAAGTTTGTCAAGTCTATTTATTAGGATAATGAAAAGTCATTAGCAAAGGAGCGAAGGATAATGTTTGTTGTACTGGTAGTTCAGTAGTTAAAGCGATGTTAGTTAAAATAGATAAAGTTGCCTTGTGTGTTTTCATACGTGTGAGATGCGATTTTCTTGTTGAGTAGTTTGGGAACACAATGGTCTCTGGTCTGTACGATGTGAAACATTATACATACAATTGACAATTTTGAAGCGTAGGAAAATCTATTTGAAAACAACCCAATGGATGGCGAGGTAGAAAATCAATTGTGTTTGTTGTGTACAGTACAAGTAAGCACACGCTGATTTTCAAAGGGAATAATAATGTCATTAAATATAAGGTAGGAAGGAATTCATAACAATAATCTAGTTAGTTTGGGAGATGGAGGATATCTAATAATAATATTGCTTTGTCTTGTTTTGAAGGATTGGACGAATCTGGCAAAGAGTAGGATGAGTGTAAAATTCCGTAGCAAAGTGCAGATAAATTGAATTATGCGTCGGCAGGTCAGGATGTATTTGATGAGATGCTTCACTATCAAATTATACAACACATTGAAATTGTTGGCATTTATTGGGAAGGAAGAACGTAGGTAATAGAAAATAGAAAATAGCAGAAAACCAATTCATCCGACTGACAGAAAACTGGCTCCGGGAGATGGTTTGGTAGAATGGGTAGATATTTGGGGGATTGATTTAATTATCCTACGCTATGCTCATAGATTCCAAAAACTGATAGGATTTTAGCTTTTCAGAGCAGGTAGTCAGATTCATATTACAGTAATTCTACGAGTTTTGCGAAAGTGGCATTGATGGAAAATTCCTAGGATTATTCTCTGCTGTTTAAATTCAAATGCAATTTACTAATATGCATATTCCTACATCAAAGAAAAATGAGACTTTGTGAAATATATTGTGAACGAAAAATTCTGAGCCAAACATTCCGTTGTAGCTCAATAAATTCAATACTCTTTTTAGAATAGACCCATATCCTATTTTCCTATTCAGCTTCTATAATATTGCATAACTTATCCGAATATTGCCTGCCTATTTCAGCTCAGTAAATATCAAAAAACATGGCAAATAACTCTCATGCTTGTTCACAAAAATATTGTAGATCGTGGTAGGTGGATTTTGTACATAATATCTTTTAGAGCTCTGCAGGCATGGAAAAAATGTTTTCTTCCCGGAAACCTAAATCGGATTTCCCAGCTTAGCCCCGCCCCCTTCGGGGGCG
>JAQFYB010003252.1:0-20187 GCA_034694085.1 Pogonognathellus longicornis | reverse complement strand
GCTCAGTCTTGATGATTCAAGACAGAGCACCTGCTCAGTCTTGAATCATCAAGACTGAGCAACCACGAAGCATAACTCTCCACCTAATCGGAGTTTCGACTAAATCCATACTGTATCGAGTAAATTCAATTTGTATCAACTAAATTCAATGTCTATTGACTAAATTCGATATGTACCGACTAAATTCATTGAATGGTATTGATTTCGGGTGTGTGTCATTCAAAATACTTAATAGTAGGCAATCTAATACTAAGAATCAAGCAATTAGTGGCATTATATTTGTCAACAGGAGGAAGGTAGTTGATGTCGTAATTATAGGAAGGACTTTAGAAAAAGTTTTACTTTTCCTGATTCTGTAAGATAAATAGTTCTAGATGTTACTAATCCACCTGCCGCTTTCGGGAAACGAGAGACGGATTCATTAAAATATATCTTATTTTAAATCAATCTTGTATAATATATTGTGTTCGGTTGGTGTCATGCAGCGGCATTAAAACGTTTTGAAATACGGATGAGAACAGAATAAAGATGGCTAAAATGTTAAATGGAGGTTCGAAATATTTGACATTGTGATTGCAAAATTTCAATTGCCTTTATAGCCGCATCAAGTTTTTTTAAAGCAGCATTTTTTATTTGACACTGCTGTCAGTGCCAGCATACTTTTCATCTATTGTGATATTACATCCCCTTTGGTTTAGAAATGGCTCATAAATCACTAAATTAACAATATATTAATGGTTAAATTCCTAAAGCAAGCAATCATTTAGTTTTAGTCTTTTTAAACACAAAATTGGCAAAATATATCATTACATTGTATCGACTCAAACACAAAGTAGTCATAATGACTTACAATTTATTATTATTAATTTAACTCGATTCACTTTTCAAAACTGTAAAAAGTGTAGTGGCAGTCATCACAACAATCCTGATGATGTTTTTTAAACGAAATCGATTGCAATAAACTTAAGATGGTTTTTGCCTAGAAGAAAGAAAACTCTGGTTACGAATAATTTCATTTCACAATCATCTATATTTTAATTCCTGGTGAAATAATTTGGCAAAGGAATATAATAATATATAGTTATAAACATTTTAATTGTAAATAGATATATTCCTAGAACATGCATACTTAACACCGTATTACAAATATAAAACAAATAGCTCTCAGTTTTCACAAATAAATTATTTGTTTCTCAAAATGTAAATTATAAAAGTCACTTTTAAATTAAATTTGATTCGTTCATACATTACTCACAAAAAGTTTGATGCCGATATTTTCACATTAAAGACAATAGTAGCTTTTATTAAATAGTTGTTTTAAGTTGAAGACTACTTGAGGTTGAAATTTAAAAGCAGTCCGATTCATATTATACACCTACCATACTACTGGAAAAGTTGTGCTTTAATCACAACATCATTGGTTGTTTTGTAAGTGTAATGAGAAAAGTTTTAAAGTTAATAGCTGATGTTGTTTAAAATGACTAAAGTTTAGCAAAACATGTTTAAGGCAATATTTATAAATAGCTTGCCTTGTGTGTTGTAGCATTCGTACACACTTAGTTTAAAAGGCAAGCAACTGATTGTGTGTATTACTATGCATATGCTATAACCTTATTATGATTCACCTTTGAAGTTATTTAAAACAATAGCTGGTTGATTAGAAATACTTAAATTGAGTACAGCCCATCCACAATACGGAAATTGAAAAGCTTAAGTTGAAAACCCAATTAAAATTAAATTACTTCTCAATTATTCAAAGTGTGTTTTGATTACTACATGGGCTTTGCTAAACCAATTCTAGGTGCATGTCGAGGATAGTGCGGACTACGACACTGAATAGTAAACTAATTATAGGTATATATTTTACCCGAAACTAAATCAATACCAGAAATGTAGCTTTAGTTAAAACGCATTATGTATTACCAATTCCGATTCCTATTACGAAACTTTTAGTCATCAGTAATTTTCTAAATATTATTATAGAGGTAAACCTTAGTGTATAAAATAGATTAATTTTTTCCCGCTAAGAGGCAAATTAGGAATTAAAGAAATGAAGTAATAAAACAAAATTTGAATTTTGAGAAATTCAATAATATCTATTTGAAATTGTATTGGTATTTACTTGCAGCACTCACTATTATTTGGTCAATTCACTCGTGAATAAGTCAATGTTTAGTATACAAGAAACAGAAAATCAGACTTTGCTAGGATGGCTCTGTTCTTTTCCAAGCCGGAGCGCAGTTTGTTTTCTAATTTTGGTGAGTATATAAATAAGTAATTAGATATTATGGGAGTAGTTATACGGCTCAAACACCACAATGCGCAATGGGATGTTCAGCAATTTTCTACTTCAGGTACATAGATTCCTAGTATATAGGATATAATTATTATTTACAAGTGTAAAGATTTTGTATTCTAATAAATATAGAATACAACTAAAGCAATTCCTGGATGTGAACATGTAAACTCTTAGGTATTTATTCTTCGCTAATAATAAATACAAAACAATATTTAGCAGACTATCTGCTAAAATTTTAACTACCTATAACAAGGTTTTCTCCACTCTCTGAATAATTCAGTCAGTCTACCTTTGTTCTTTCTGTGTTCATGTATAGCATTGAATGTTAAATATCTTACTTTAACTATCTAACTATCTAACTTTAAAAGAATAAGGTTACATTCCAAAAACCCCGTCTAGTAATAAATTAAGAGTTGAAAAACTTATTTTAATGCATATTTACAATAAATTAATTGTAGAAGCTGGTCTTAAATTTCACACACAAATGTGTACACAAAAATAAACGTGTAATTATATCCTACCATTCAATATGTTCACTTTAAGTAAATATTTCATTTTATTATTGTAATAAAATACTCAAAGAAAATATTGAAATATGTATTATGACGTGCAATGAACCTTAACTACACCATTCAATAACAGAGAAACTATTTCCATGTTTGCAAAAATCAAATTGTACTTTCAAAATTTTTGAGCACTCGTGTGTAAAGACGGACTTAAAATATTGAAAAAAAGTCAATTGTTTGGTATCTAAAAAAATGTCGTGTACTATTGTCCTTACCAAATCGATTGAATCATTTTTAAAAAATTTTGGAGACAGCTTGTGGGCTTCTCCTTACACCTGGTGTCGGAAAACAAAAAGCTTGGAAAAACAAAAGGATAAACGAGTGATTTGTAATTGTATCCTCGGCTTCATTGGTGCTAGTGTGGCTACATCAGTGTCAATTGTGAGATTGTTTGCAGAAATATTTTCTCCATCCTTGAACCCAACGCATGTCGTCTTATATATTTTGATGGCTGTGGTTTCAGTATTTGCATTTACCTTTGAGATGGCTGTACTCTTTTATCAAACATTTATTATACGAATTTTTGGAACCATTATGAAGACTTGTATTGAATTTGAAAGTAAGTAAAGTTAAACCCACGTACAATTTCTCTTGTTTAGAATTGTTATCTTTTATCTATTAAACATCCCTTTAAAATTAGGAGAGTTTAATTTAATTCTGCATCTTGGTAAATTAATTCATTATCTACTTTCACTGTCATTCTCCATTTGTGTGCTTTTATTATTCATTAATTATTTATTTATTAGTTCGTTAATTTATTTATTTATTCATTAGCTAATTAATGAATGAATTAATTTATTTGTTTATTTATATCAACGATCCATGGTGTATTTCAATTACTCCAATGCATATATGCATATTATTTTTAAATATGTCTGAAAAGACTGTTTTCGGAATTCCAAATTTGATTGCGAACCGGATTTTTAATTTGAAAACACACGACCAAATGTGGTAAGGATAAACCTATTAAATGTTGGATCTCTGAATGATATATTTATATTGTCATATAAAGCATAATATGATTAAAATATGCGATTTCTTTTAGGAAAATACGTTCCCAAAAATGAAACATGGCCGATTATGGAAATGAAATTGATTACTGCATTGCTTCAAATAGCTATGAACGTTGTCATTCTAGCTTTGCCGTTAGTGTGCCTATTCAGTCTGATGTTTGAATACAGCCCAGTTCTCAGCGTGATTCAAAGCATTTCTTCGTCTTCAAATATTTTACCCTTCCAAATAATATTATTTCCGATTCTTCTGCACTGGTGTATACATGGAGCTTCATCTATCATATTTATAGTATTTATGTCAATAGGTTACTCTTATGCTACATCATTTTGCCTCACACTACTCAAAGGTGACACAGAAAATGGAGTAAAGGGATTTAAATTCACAAAATTGCTGTTCAGAAACGATCCAGTAAGTGCCATTAAAATGTACCGCATCATGAGGGTAGTCAACAGTGATATGAATGCAAGTTTTCTAAGGACTTTTGCACCATTTATGTTACTATTTGCAGGATTGATGGCAATTATTTGTAGCTTTGTGAGTGTAAAAATGCGAAAGGTTGTGGCAATGCCCATGTTTTTAATCTTCCCGTCAGGACTTTTTGTTTTAGTTATTCTTTTGGCTATTGCTGTTCCGATGGGGGCATCCATACATACCAAATCTACACATTTGATACAGGAGTGGAAAAAATGTCAAGATCCGTACGTCAGAAAACTTGCAAGCAGTATTCGTCCACTTATGTATCAAGTCGGTCCATACACAATCTTCAAAAAAGAAACTACATTACAGTTACTCTCTATTCTCACAGTGTATGCTTTCAACTTAATAATATCCGTCAAATTGTAAATAAATGTTAAATGCAATGTTTATAAAGCTATTTATTTGTTGGATTAATAAACACATGCATACATTTTCATATTTCATGATAATATTTCATAATTCATAACAACAGTACGATGGATGTACCATAAGGAGGTCTAATCTTTGCATTATGAGAAATGGCAGCTAATAAGAGCTAGTTATTCGTTAGTTTGATGGTAAGTAATTGTACAGGGTGTTTCATAAATGAGACGAAGTTTTCAAAAATTAATATCTCAGGAACCAGAAAGAGTTATGATTTGAGATACATATCAATCGAAAGGGGAGACTTCAACGTTCATTTTCATATATGGGTTGTATAACTTTGATACGTTTAAGGGGTCGGGATAAGGCTTCATAAAAAAAGGTCCTCCACCGTGTTGAAATCAAAGTCAATTTTGCTTTGAATTAACGTAGTTCATGAACCAAACAGAATTATGAGTTGCAATAAATATCATCCGAAAGGGGAGACTTCAACGGTCATTTTCATGTATTGGTTGCCTAACTTTGGAAGTTTAATGTGGGTGAAATAATTGGTTATGAAAAATGGGTCGGTGAAATGTTTCCTACTCAAATCACGAAGAAAACAAAACATGGAATCGACCAATTTTTTGGCCAATTATTAGACCCGCATCACATCACTAAAGTTAGACGCCCCATAGATGAAAATGACCGCTGAAGTCTCCTCTTTCGATTGATATTTATTGCAATTCATAATGTGGTCTGGTGCAAGAACTAAAAATATTGATGTGAAGTGCATTTTAACATGGCAGAGGACCATTTTTTATGAAGCCTTATCCCGACCCCTTAAACTTCTCAAAGTTATGCAACCCATATATGAAAATGAACGTTGAAGCCTCCCCTTTCGATTGATATTTATCTCAAATCATAACTCTTTCTAGTTCACGAGATATTAATTTTTGAAAACTTCGTCTCATTTATGAAACAGCCTGTACATATTGTATTACTGATTGTGAGAATGAGAATATTGATTTAGACTATTCTGAAATGCGGGGTTAGAAAAAATGCGGGGGTCCGGGGGTCTAACCCTCGGAGGGCACCCGGGGCACAACGGTTTTTTATCAAAACCCCGCTAAACCCCGCAAAATGGCACTTTTTTTCGATTTTTGTGGTGAGAATCCTGCATTTAGAGGCAACATTCCCTGGATGCTCCTTTTGCTATACTCAACATTCTCTGTAAGCTCCTTTTGCTATAACAGCGACGATATGCAGCGCGTAAATTCGAGCGTAGATCGATTTTCTGCCCTTTCAGGTCAAAATAACCTCGTTTTTTGGGATTTCGAGGGTGGCAGTTGCCCTATTGCCCACCCCCTGAATACGGGCATGTGCTCATTACGGGACGACGCAGTCTATGCTCTAATATCAACTTGCAACGGAGCATGTTATATTTGAGCTTTCGCAATGCTAGAAGATGAGCATAATGGCTAAAATATATAGCATGCCACACACAGTAAGAGTAAAACAAACAAATTGGCAGAAACAAAATGGCAATGTTAATAAACTGCTGGTAAAGCAGGTGTAACTGAATAGTGTCAGTTATTGGGGTGTGTTGAGACACTTTATAAGAGTATGACGTGTTGAGTATATAGTCCCTTCCGGAAAAACTGCACTACCAGACAGACAGACTGACAAACCATTTCTATAAAGTATCAATTTTTTCTGAATTCCCCCCACCACTAACCCCCCCCCCCTGACACCCTACCGACCCATAGTGGTATAGGAATATAGTGTTAATCGTGTAGTTGATATATGTATTGTCCAGTCTGGGAAAAGTGCACAAACATACAGACAGACAAACAGATCATTTCTAATAGCTGACGCTACTAATAATGGGCTACAGCATAGGTGTTTATCATTTTCCAAATTTAAAATTAATCAGTGATACAATTTTAATTTGCAAAGTGCCATAAAATTCTCCTAATTTTTCTCTATATAGGCCAAATGATTCGCGATTTTCACTTTTTTTCCTACTCCGTCGATGCATTACAAAAAGCGAAATTGCAGCCATAATTTGCATTTTTTTTCCAAAATCTGACAAAACTATTGCCTAGATAAACGTTTGGCGGTTATTTTCGGGCCAAGTACATATTTTTGCTACCACCTGGGGGCGACTTATTTGGATTTCCTAGGTACGGCAGTCCGCCTTAAGGCTGGCTGAAAGTCGATTCTTAAGCAGTGAAAACTTATTACTCTCCCGTTAGTTAGTTGTAAAGCATCTTTAGCTCACCAGATTTCACATTAGACTTAGAGAATAAAAAGTTAGCTCATCATTCTGGAAAGGAATCCCTGCTGTCAAATTACATAAAAGGTTTTATGAAATAAGAAAAGTGTGCGATTAAAAACAACGAACGTTTGCGAGAACAAGTTTTATATATTTTTATGCCTCCATCAACTTACAAAAATGACTCGGGATCATTAAATTATGAAATTCAAGTGGACGTTCGTTTCGGTTGCGGATATTTTTTTAACAAAACCAAAACGTGAAAATTAAAAAACAAATTCTGAAAATTCTGATTGTAAGTGAAACACAATGTAATGTTATATGCAACGTAAATCGGTACGAGGTATTTCGGTCCATACTACAACGAACTGACAAGTGGATTTCGCAAAGCTGTGCTAACCCAGGATATTTAACGTGCTATCCATCCTTAACACACAACAACCGAACCAAAAGTAAAAGAGAAAGTTCCGCCAATCAAGTCAGGAACAGCTGAAGAATACTGAAGATAAATATATTATGAACTGCTAAAGCAATTTTAGAGAAAGGAGTATTTCGGATGGAAAAGTCTAATGCGATTTTCTTGATAAATGAGAGAACTTACATAGGTAAACCCTGCAAATCCTACTCAAATCTCTCTTCCCTCGAGTATTCATTTTTTGACTCATCATCAGAGGGAGGATATGTATGCATCTATACATTAATAATTTTGATTCTCTGAAAATTACAGGTCTCGTTTCAGAACCTAAGAAACCCATACACAAAAGTTTTTTTGGGCATAATTTCACTCGCTAGTACATATTTTCACTTGATGGTGCATATTTTCACTTGATGGTATATAGTTAGTTTATCGAAACATACGCATCGCTTTGCTCCAAATGTTTTTAGAAAATTTTCAAATGCCATACGTCCCTATAAAATTCAACCCTTCTTATAAGATATTTTAAGCTCGCCTCAGGGCTTTTTGCTTTTTTACAATTCCACATTTTTTGTAAGGGTGCGTGCAGTGCTTAACGTTACCAATGGAGGGGCTAAGCCGATAATTTTAATAATATTTTAAATCTATGGAGATACAAATGAAACCCATCAAAATACCAATTCCTATTGCCTATTTTCACGTCATAAATATTTATTCATGATATAATTTTGAAAAGGTTTGAATTTCATACCCTCAATATTTAACGTTGACACAATCAATGTAAATTGACCTACTAGATTTTTTTTAGTAGCAACCTTTCACCCTTTCCTTCGGTGTGTTTTTGTTAAAACAAAATATTGCCATCCCATCCAGCCCATCCAAAAAGCTATTGCCATCCCATCCACAACATCCAAAAAACTAAACCCATCCCAACCAACCCATCCAAAGTGCTGGATGTTGATGGGATGGGAAGTGGCCGGCTGGGCAAATTGATGGGATGTTTCCATCTCTGTTGTATAGTATTCATGGAAAAGACATCTGCCTGGTGTGCGAATGTGAGGTCAGTGTGCAGTGGTTACGAGTGAGTTAAGTGGTACCATAATGGAAGTGAGTGGACTGAGACTGAGTGGAGTGAGTTGCGATGCGAGGTACACACATACTATACTCATCATACTTTATTTTATAATATTGGATTACATAAAATCACTGCCGTATCCAGAAATCGATTTAGTGGGGGGGGGGGGCAAACTAAACACAAGATGTATCAATAATCGTGCGTAGCGCGAATTTAGTCCAAAGTCAACCTAAAATGCATCAATTTCACGTGTTTTGCCATTTAAGGGCAAAATAACACCTTTTTAGGGATTTCGGGGGGAGGGCAATTTCCCATTTGCCATGCATACAATGATAAAGAGTGGTATATAGAATTGTGTTCTCTTCCTCTTATATATTAGGGTAATAAGTAATATTTGTTCATGGATTTAAGCCTAAGATACGAGTGATAGACAGTGCATAGCACTGATAGCACATACATATTTTCGTGACTTTAGTTCATGCATATCCTTCCTTTGCTAATCATCCACCGTGGAATCATCCGCCAGTCAAATGGGATTACATAATTACATTCCAACGACATCCAGCTCACTATTCCTCAATGTTCATTATCTTGTGTAACCAACAACCTCATCTGTTTGTATTATACACATAGAAAAATAGCCCGTTCTACAAACTAAACGCCACCAACCAACCTCACCCCTGGTTAGTTGAATTATCAGTGCAAAGATTAGTTGATCATACGGGGTTTCACTCTCGAAAGCGGTAGAATTTATTTAAGCAAAATATTTTTATTTACAAAAAATATTTTTTGAATAAAATCGTTCTTCAATAATTTTTTTAGGGATGAGCCAAGTCACTCTTTAACTAAAATTAATATTCTACAAAGAAAAATCGTTTTCCTTAAATGCATTCTACTGATTTGAGAGTGAACCTCACCTAGGACCAAATAATATTATTCTTGGGCGACTTGGCTCATTCCTAGAAAAATTATTGAAGAACGTTTTTATCTTAAAAATATTTTTTGTGAATAAAAACAATTTTTCTATCGCTTTCGGGAATGAAACCTCGCTAGGATCAACTAATATTCTAGGTGAACTTGGCTTGTTGGTTGCACTGATAATTCAACTAACCGGAGTTGGGTACATTCGTAGAACGGGGCTTTTTTTAGTTGTTACATAAACACCACCAGTTGTGATTTATTTGAAATAATTCAAAAAAGAAATGATTTATTTAAATTAATTAGAAAAAGTTTGGATTTATTTGAATTATTTCGAAAACGTTTGGATTTAGTTGAAATAATTTGAAAAAGTTTGGATTGTCTCCCGGTCTCCCTGATGCGTTATAATTGCATTGCCCCTTGATAACGTAATAATTGTATTACCTCTTCCTTTTAATGGATGACGCAATAATACCTAATCACATTTTCTTATATTTCATGATGTAATAACTACACATCCTCATTCCGTTTTATTTCATGATCATCATGGCGTTAACTGTAACAATTAAATGATGTAAGTAAAGTACTATTTACATGTCTGAATTTTCAAGAAATCAATTTTATTTGCAAAATTACCAAAAAACAGTTACCCAGTAAACACTATATATCACACAAACAGCATATTAACATCACATTAGTTTGATTAATAAAATAAATCAATTATAAAAAATAAAATAATATAAAAAATAATAAAATAAACCAATTATATAAAATAAAATAATATTGAAAATAATAAAATAAATCAATTATATAAAATAAAATAACATTAAAAACAATAACTGGGACCCTTTATTAATAAAATTGCTTAGTGATTTTCTGAAGTGGAACAGTTTATTAAGAAAAAGTCCCACAAGTTATGATTAACGAAAGCTCTAATTTCCTCACATGTGAA
The DNA here is from genome assembly GCA_034694085.1 of Pogonognathellus longicornis. NCBI lineage: Eukaryota > Metazoa > Arthropoda > Collembola > Entomobryomorpha > Tomoceridae > Pogonognathellus > Pogonognathellus longicornis. The sequence continues at coordinate 9,851 of JAQFYB010003252.1, read as the reverse complement.
ACCATTATCTGATTAAACAAAGTTAATCAGTATCCAGGGAACCTACCTTGGGAAATACCCATTTTATATCCCATAACCTAACGCATCAACATCACATAGTTTGATGTTGATGCGTTAGGATGTGTTAACTGGGTAATACCCATTTTATATCGTTTTGAATTTACTCCTAAAGTTGAAGAAAAGGGGAAAAATTCAATTAAAGTCCAAGTTAACCTATCGTTCTGTGTTGAAAAGTCGTTGTGACCTGTTGTGATTTTTAAATAAAGGGGTAGGATAGCCAGACTAATTGGAGCAATATTCAATCTCTCTTTTGTTAAGGTTCAAATGATGCGGATTATGAAATGAAACACGGCGATTAAAATAGTTCAAATATGAAATAGTGTTTAGAGAAAGTCATTCTCATTCCGAACATCCCTACATTTAATGGCTTGGTGCCAAACGGACCCATACCCGTTGCTTTCTTAGAGGGAAGGGGAACGAGAGATTACTGTGGTCAGTTGCTAAGAAAAAGAAAGAACCTTTGATTGTCCTCTAGGAACTGACTTGATTTGTGGTTTTACTTTACATTACATAGATTATTTTCCTACTGACAATAGGGCACAGCAAAGAAAATGTGAAGTTTTTAACTTCTAATTCTCAATGTATGTAAACACCAACTTTCATCTGACGGACTCTCCGTTTACACAACTGACCATAATATATACCATGAGATGATGATGATATTCTTACAATGTGTATAATAGGATTAATTATACATTGCATTGTCTTTAAAACAAGCATAACGATAAAGTTGTTACCGTCGTTAGTGCACTATGTCGGAGTATAACATGGAGCAGTCCTCGGCATCGCATCGACTGCCGCGAGAGCGCGACGGACGCGGACGTGGAGTGACAGTGTACATAGTGTACAGTGTTTGTTGTACACTGTATTAACAAAATACAACATTGATAAAGTGTATGAAAATTGACAAAGATGGGAGCAAGTAATGGAATTCCATGGACCCAGAAAATCCCCCAAACTTTTAAAATGTGATTGATCAGATGCGTATCCAGGTCACACATTTGGGGGGCTTGAGAAAACATTTGTTACATACGTAAAAAATCAATGGAAATTGACATTTTTGAGATTTTTTGCATTTTTACGGTAAAAATAACCTGTTTTATGGATTTTGGGAGAAACATGATTTTATCTAGAGAAAAGTCCAAAAATTTGGGGGGAGGGGCTTCAGCCCCATAAGCCTCCTTACACAAATACGCCACTGTGATTGATACATGCCTCCTGACCTAGTTTTTGTAATGAAGGAAGACAGGATAAAACCCAGGTAACCCAGTTATAGAGGGTCCAAGTTTGCATTTTTGTCCCCGTTTAGATACATATGGCTGTAATATAGGCTATATAGGTCAAAAACAGGTACAAATAGGGTATCAAACAACGCCTAATGACCTGACGAACAGTATCTCGCGTTGCAGAATGAATTTTTATATAGTTATTTTTATTACATCAAACAATGTGGTGTATATACTTCAGCGGCAATTATATTAAAATTCTATTGTGTGATTTGACATCCAGAGAGGTCAAATATTTAAACTGGTGTCAGTAATGTTTTTCTTTCGGATTTTTTTTTGAAACTTGGCGAAAAGAGAGATATTACCCACCGGAACAAGTTTGAGTAGGGCTGGAAAAACTTTTATCTTTTGTTTTGACATCCAGGGGTTAGACCAATTACATTTTACAGGCGTCTGTAATTCGTTTGAAAGTTTTGAATCCTGGTAAAATGTAAGACATCATCTTCCAAAATCACGTTGAATAATTCCGAAAATAGCTTAGTCGAGTGAAATACGTGTATAGGTTGTTCAGGAATCAGGAGGCTATAATATCTCGCTTTTTGCAAAGTTTCAAAAAAATCCAACAGAAAGTGATTACTACTTTACTATTACTGACCTCAGCTTAAATATATTGACCTCTGGAGGTCAGACCTACAAATATTACAATCTTTGGAGTACCCTATAGTGAATGACCTCTTCTTGGAGAACGTGCATGCTATCATTGTGCTGTATTATTATTATTATGTTGTGCAAGTATAATTATGATTCATTTTGTGTTGGCGTTTGCTTCATCTTGCGTGACCTTCACAGGTTAAACTCCAGGATAAATTTTTTCTAACCTACTCAAACTTCCTCCTAAGATTTTTAACTTTAATCAATTTTCTGACAGGTTGATTGCACCACGTTGTCCATGCGATCTCCTTTACACCTTATGCTGTAGTTTTTATTTACATGAGCATAAATAATTATTGAGCATGAACCTGCATTATTTAATAGAAAAAGGCCCGTTCTTCGAACGCACCACCCTTCCCACCACTCCCCCTATCGGCATTAGTTGAATTATCAGTGCGACCAACAAGCCAAGTCAATCTACAATAGTTAATCATAGCCTAGCGGGGGTTCACTCCCCAAAGCGGCAGAATTTATTTAATGAAAATTGTTTTAATTTACAAAAAAATATGTTTAGAATAAAAACGTTCTTCAATAACTTTCTGGGGATTTTGAATCACAACTGTTTGATTGAGAAGACTGCTACTGACGGGCTACTGACGATTCTATCGATTAAAATAAAAATCACGTTCAATGTTGCTGCTGCTCATCAGAAAGAAATTTAATTGTGTGGTAGTTAAGTATTGTTTTTTAGCTAAATGGATATCAATAAATATATTGAACATGGAAATGGAGCACGGAATTCGTCCTTTTTACACCTAAATTTTGAAGCAATGCAATGCTAAAAGTTAGGAATTTGTCTTCACAATTGGCTCCTCAAAAAATGCCGTAGACGACTACCCACTAAATCGCGACTAAGGAAAAAGCAATATTCACATAAATGTTTTCGTCAATTTATTTACCAACTAAAGTCGGGAATGATGGGAGTGATTGCATGGTTGAAAGTTGAAAAGAAGAAAACTCTTTGTAGATGGAAGGTACAGAAGGTAAACTAATATTGACTTTGGCTGCTCGTACAGTCATCTTCAAAGGACCCAGCTATGCTACGTCAAGGTGAAAGCTACTTGACAAAATGACGACTGACTGACTTATTGTTATAGTCACTCCGACTATTCTCAATTGCTTGGCTTGTTGGACTACGACAAAGACGACGCTTCCTTTTCCCATTTCAATTCTGTTTGTTCAATTTCTTCCCGAGCCTGAAACCTCCATTTTCCAAGTCCCAATTTTACGTTGTGATTTCAACTTTGCCTGTTCCTTTGTCTCTTCACAATTCACAACTCTTCAGTTTCAACAGAGCGATTGCTACAAGTGAAAGCGACTGGAACTGCACGCGTCAACTTTTGCTGGCATGCAATTGATGCCACTCTATTTCCCTTAATAGGATTGTTTAACTTGTGTACGTACGTGAAATGTCGTATTTCTATTTTGTGCCATTCATATCCATACCCACCAAATACTTATATACACTTTCAAGACATTCCTCAGCAGCTTCGTTTTATAATGTGATACACATGAAGACTCTGATACCACATATCATATGTATCTGGTGTTGACTTCGTATATCCTAAATGTATACATACGTAACATACTATATGTACCTTCTAAAATCCAGTTGCAGTGTCTAAACAAACATTTTTGTTGTGGAACTATATTATATAACCTATATTATTTTATAACCTATATTGCCTGTAGCTACAGCCATTGGCGGATCTAGAACTAGGTTTTATAGGTTCAAAACCCCTCAGATAAATCTGAATTTACACTAGATAAGAAGGCGTAAATCCCAAAAAGAGGTTATTTTGCTATAAAAGTTTCCGCATGCAACTTTTCGCGCTAGGCAGGATAATTTCAGACTTATACCACATATTGACATTTTCCATTCCTCGAAATGGATTTCTGTATACGGTGTTGTTAAAAAACTATAAATTGTTCGATCTGATTACTGATGTCAACGAACACCCCCTGTGAGAAATCCTAGATCCGCCACTGCACTTGGCTATATGAGAATACATGGCACATACGCCAGTTGCCTTTACAGGATATTTATCTTACACAAATAGAGGTTTTCCAGGAGTCTGGTGGAGTTTTGTCACCATCGCATCGGCTTTGAAGGTACCTTGTCTGATGTATTCTCCTTAATACTCAGCTACAAGCAACATATTCTTGGCCTGTTTCTTCTTTTTTGTGTTATTTTTAAAAGTCTTAAGATTTGAGGATGGATATTTGCTAACATCCTCCATCTTTACACACACAGGTTAACTCCACATTCATTTTTTCTATTTTCTGTATTCCTTTGTTTCTGTCTTGGATTGTTCTCCAAGTTCTCCTCCTCCTCCTTACAGGAAAGTGAGAATAAACTGCCGTTTTACACACAGTAGCTTCACGTGTAATGCATTCAGAAGCATTCCGTCGTATCACTTGACTAGATCACGGAACATCTTACTGCCACTACTACTGCCAACGTGCCAACATGTCAGTAGGTACTAGGCACGTTACGACTACCACCGAAGATCAAGAAACCATCCATGTACTCCTACACTGTTTGCAACCCACACACATGACACGGACTAACTCCTCCACTCAATCGATGCTACAATAAAAAAGTCTTGCTTGAGAAACTTAGAGAACTCGAAAAGTCCAAACCCGAACCCGACTATAGAACTAGCAGAAAATTATGTCGGTAAGACTAGGACAACCAGTTTTACTATTATTATAATAATTATTAGGTTGGAGTAAACACTAGGGTTGGGGTTGACACTTCTACTAACTAAAAACTACAACACATAGGGGACTTCTGCAAATTGTACAAAATAGCTTATTATAGCAGCTTCGAAGTTCATAAATATTTTTAACTTTTATTGTATTTCATCAACTTTCACATGACAAAGCCAAATTTCGGTCAGGGTGTCACCAACAAAGCCCTACATAAATAAAAAATATCGCCGCAATGCAATAATTGCATGAATATGAGACATTTTTGATTTGAGTAGAGATTTACATGATAAACTTCATTCAAGTATAAAAAATAACACCCATCAACACCCATTTCATATTCATACCTCCTGAATCACCTATCCATGACTGACAACATGAAAAGTTTAGTTTGTTTAGGTAGTTTTCGGAAATCTAAAATTTCGGTGCTTTTTGAAATGCAATTTTAGCAACCTGCGCAGAGCACTCTAACCACCGATTACGTAAAGCAGGGATACGTGCTGCTGTAAGTGGGCGTTTCTCCTCCAAACAAAGCACTTGAGTTAATAGCATTCTGAATTCACTTTTTCACCACAATTTACATTTGGACACATACATTTAGCATTGTGCTGCATTCGTATATTATAAAATCAAATCTATTCCGTTATTTATTACTCCACATTTAAAACTGCTGTCATTATAAAACCAACTTGTAGTGTGTGTGTTGTGCGCTGAATTAAGTAATCTACTTACACATAGCTTTGCCTACTCCCTAAACTTTCACGGAAAATTTTGAAAATAGCCGAATTAATGGATGTCTCTCAAAACCCGGAGTGGAGTATCTTCAAATACCACAAATGACATTGAATTACCCAGCCAGCGTTACTTATTCTATTCTAGTGGATATTTTTGAAAGGAAACTGAAAATCAATGGAGAAATAATATTATGCTCGTCAAAAATATTGCCTAAATTGAAAAGTGAAGAGGGGTCCTCGTCCTGCCCTGGGTGGTAGTTACCAGCAGACGTCTTCACAATTGGGCGACGTACTGCTAATTTGGTGAGTTGGCGGTCGTCAGTGACGGCAGAGGTCTAGGTTTGGGTTGGCTACAATGCATTAGCCATAGCACAGCAGCCAAATGGAATTTCTGCGTAAGCTTCCTACTCGCATTCAGTAGTCCACAGTCCGATTATGTGGACAGGGCATATTGATTCTCTCTCGATGTATGGTGTACTCATTCGTAGTGTAAGTGTAACACTTGCTCAACCAGGTTATTTGATTTGATTTGATTTGATTTGATGACTTTATTTGCTTGATAACACATCGACAGCTCTAGGTTATTTTATTGCTATGTGTGTGGGTATGATTTAAAAAGCAACAAGTTTATTGAAATTTAAGATGGGTTATACAGGGTGTCTCACGTATGCTTTGCACGATTTAATACATGGGTAGTCTTTTTTCTATACTTTGCCTGATGAAATTTGAAATTCGCTGGCCTCGGAGGCCCGTCTAAACACCCCCTAAATAAGCCATTGATTGCTTGTGTCATTAACTTAAATACTGGCAATACCGCTAATCTCTTGCACTGTGCACAGTTTTGCTGTACTTTTTCAAATTGATTACTGTTATTGAGTTTGGGTCGTTAGAATTCAATCTAGAGTACCGGTGAATAAGACCTATTGATGCATATTATGTGTTATTGATATTCTGCATCATTTTAAAATGATTTGATGAAATTGGTTCCACATTTATTAAAATTGTTTTCATTATGCAAGAGATGCATAATTATCTAGTGTATGTTCAAAAAATCTGGGTGGGGCCTGGGCCCCACCCTTAAATACGCCCTTGTTCATACATAGGGTAGGTATTAACTATATAATAATTAATTTTATTGTGCTTTTATGTATTTAATTAAATACGCAGAATTGTAGTTTTATTTGTTTTAGGAAACATAGCCCTGTTTAAGCGTCTATTGAATGGCCAATTTTTGCGATTTTAAGTGCCTTTCAGCCTTGAGTTTCTTGTACCTGCTTTTCCTAAGTGTGTGTAAAATGTAAGTGTGTAATTTGTGTATTATAAAAGAGAGTGTTGCTTTGTTGGGTTGGGTGTTGTGAGTTGGTGTATTCGTATGTGTTGTGAATTTGTGAACAGAGAAAGGAAGAGACGGAAGAGTCAGTCTACTAAACTAAAGGGACCTTGGAGAGTTCGCCGAAAATGAAATAAATGACTCGGATGCTTTCGTTTCGTCCGCAAATTTGTTTGTTACGAGAAATCTTTTTACGAGCTCTGAATTCTAGTCGTTCTGCTCATTGCCACATATTTGTTATTGTATTGTGTATTCACATCACAATCTGCACACTAAAGATATAATATACTGATGAACTACATATACATATTATTCGACTCTGCTTGTGGCTCAGTTTGATTTATGTGCTAGGAAAATGAACCCGAGTGAATTACTATTTCCAGACACAGATAAGACACGAAATTCTTTAGTCTCTCTCCTTACAATTTACTCAACAAATCATCACCAAACCAAACTGAGAAAAGACAGTAAATGTCTCTCGCCATGCGTGACTTTACTTTCCTATAGTTTCCTCAAGTACAATCTTGATTAATTTTAACCAGGCATCCATTAACACAACCCACTGTATTTTTTCTTCACAATCCACTGAGGTTTTCCTCCACAATCCAGTGGCTATTTGCTCCAACCCACTAGGCATCCATTAATACAACCCACTGTATTAATTTTTTTCTCCAAAACCCACTGAGTTTTCTCCATCAAACCACTGGATTTCCCTAGTTTAACGAGAAACTATATAATACGCACGACATGATGGTGCTTTGGGTGAACGTATTATATAGAGTTTAGCTCCGATGGTATGCAAGCAGAGAAGACAGTGCCCAGGTAATATAGTGCATGCTGTGAATATGTGAGGATATTTGTTTGATATTTACAACATGTACTACATTACCTGCGTAATCAATTTTGACTATTGAACTTTAAACCTTAATAAATCCTAAACCGGGCAAATTCGGGTTGTTTGGTCAATTGGGTATGATTGTTGGAGGATTGGACTACCAGATGCATTTAAAACTTCGGTGTGATATGCTGTTATTAAAATCCAATGTATATTAGTGCAGGCATCAATGAGCGTTCTGAACGCAAAAATTCCCAGGGTGCACTCAACTCAACGTTTCCGATGAGATGAGTGACTCCAAAAGAGTGCACTCACACTCCCATTTGAGTGCTGAAGTTCCATCTATCGCCAGAATTAGATGACGTGATAATCGAAGAAGAAAAAGATGATGTTTTTTTAAGACGTTTCAATTTACTGGAAAACCATGAAAAGCAAAACCTATTCTCACTCCGATCTCAATATTCACTCACACTACGACTAAGACACAATACACATACAATCTACAATCCCAAAAGCCAAATATTTCGTGTTACATATTATTTTGATCTTACTTAGTGTAAATAGTCAAATGTCAAAAGTTTGCAACTTGCATCTTTCAGGCATGTTCATTTACCTTTTAAAAACTCGCGAGTTTGTTTTATTATGCTGCTGATCGTATTTTCCGTGCCATAATAGCCTATTTCTATGTACTGCACTTGCGCTGTAAAATAAATGAAAAATGCATTCTTCATTTCATTTTTTTCATTTCGTAAAACCAAAATACACGAAATTGCCATCTCTCGTGAAGCTTTCCACAGATCAACAAAGTATTTGATTTTAGCTGATATGTAGTGGGTAAGTTAGTAAGCAAGGATAGCTAAGAATTTCATTAAATGACCTTCTGAATGAACTTCAGTACCGTAACATCCATAAGGGTGGGTGAGGAACCTCCTCACGGCCGGGGATCACCGGCATGCATGTTCCAAAAAATATTGATCCAATCATCATCTTAGTCTCATAAATTGAATAGTGAAGTACCTATTCCCATGCGTATGTGTTGCAGAGTATACGTAATTTTACCATAAAACGTCCAAAAAATCGCAAAATTTTTCACAAAAAATCATTTGATTTGATTTAATTTCAATAACAAAAAATGAAACTGATATTTCATTTAATAAATGTCCAACCTCTAATATGGAACGAACGATGGAGCGAACGAATACATAAGGGTTGCATGTACCTTGCATGCAACCCTTATGTATTATTTCCAACTACACGTATGAGAAACGTGAGAAACAGTATGACGAACGTTACTCTTAAGCTTCATTTCCATCAGGGATCTCGAAGTTTTTTTTTAAGTTACTGAGCTCCGCCACCTTCGGGGGCGGAGCCTATACGTGCTGAGCCAAGTCCGATTTCCAAGTTTTGGGGCGGGGTGGGTTGGGGGTGGAAATCAGGGTATTGGGGGTAAGGGGGATGCCTTCCAAATTTTTGGGGGCGGAGCCAAAACCGATTTCCAAGTTTTGGGGGTAAAGCAAGGGGCGCCTTCCAAGTTTTGGGGGTAAAGTTAGGGGTCCCTCCCAGGTTTTGGGGGCGAGAGGAAGACCGATTTCCAAGTTTTTGGGGCGGGGCCAACACCGATGTCCAACTTTTAGGGGTAAAGCTAGGGGCGCCATCCTAGTTGTGGGGGTAAAGTTATGGGCCCTCCCAGGTTTTTGGGGGCGAGAGAAACACCTATTTCCAAGTTTTGGGGGCGGGGCATACACTTTGTCAATTTGGTCACATGTTGGTACGGGGGGAGAGGTTAGTTGAATTATCAGGGCTACCAACAACAACAAAACCAAGTCACCCTAGGATAGGACAATGGTTGATTCTAGCTGGGTTTCTTTCCTGAAATATGTGTGTAAGTCAAAGTCAGTCAATTCAAGTTCAGTGAGGACAGTGAGGAGGCAATTAAAAAGTAGAGTTAAGTTCACAAAAACTACCAATACCTACGATGGCTACCAATACAGTAATATAATATGACTAGCCTCCATAAATGGAGGCGGCCTCCGTTTATGGAATCCTTCTAACATCTAAGGTTTCCATTTCTGGAGGCTTGGCTTCCATTTCTGGAAACCTTAAGTTCATTTCTAACCAAAACTTAACTAAAGTCTGTGCTTCTTATGTATATAGGCATTTTCTTTGAGATTCAAAGCATCCAAAAGTGGACGCATTAGGACCTTAAGTTTCCAGAAATGGAGTCCTTAGAATTTTCAAAATAA
>JAQFYB010003251.1:0-20207 GCA_034694085.1 Pogonognathellus longicornis | reverse complement strand
GCAACATTTTCTTCATAAATCCACGTAAGTTTTTTCCTTAACAAGTTTCCGGCTAAGAGATATTTGATTTATTAGGCAAAATGATCATCTATCCTCCAAGCCAGCCTTAAATAGTTACTGTGACCATCTCATACTCACCGACGTGAGTTCATAACACATCCAATGCAAAATAACTTACAAGTACCCGTTGTCGAGAGTGATGTTCATAAAATGTGTTATAAAATCACACAAGTTTCAGCTCTTACCCTTACTTGTTATAAAAACTCATTATGCATAAAACATTTTTAATTTGCAATTTAATAATTTATTGAAAATACGCATGCAGAAAACCATATAAATAAATGTGCTGCAAACCTTTTTTCTCCTGAAGGTGGGTCTACGTAATTCGTCAAATATAATCCATTTGTTCGATTTGAAGATACAGGAGCTAAATAATGAATAGAAATTGTGCACTCCGAATTTGGTGCAAGGGGTGGTGATACGGTGATATTGTAAAAATGTGTTTCTTCGTCATAAATGATTTCTTCCGATACTTCTAAATTATCCCCGGCAAATACATCGGTAACCTTAAAATTTTCAACTTTTTTAAAAAAAATCGGCAAGTATAAGCATAAAAGTTCTATTAACATAATGTTATAATTAACACAAAATAGCCCTAGCAGTAAACATAAACCCCTACATAAAATCCTAAGAGTGAAATTTGATTCTCATATTGAAAATTTTAATTGTAAAGTTACTCACCGAAATTGAGCTATGATTTATTGTTAAAAGAAAAGAATGAAATGTAATGACGGATGTTGGTTCAACGCATCTAACTCTGATCGTGACATCTCCTTGCGCCGTAAATCTTTCTCCAACTTCTGGTTCATCGTCCAAAATAGGAGAAATGTACAGTTTGTAACTCAACGGAATAATATTACCAGGTAACTTATACTTGGGTTCTACCAGCTTATAAAAATTTATGGGTAAATTTTCTTTAAACTCTGCCCTTAGTTTTTTTGCCGTCTCCCCATGCTGTAAAGGAGGCACAGCATTTAGCAAACTAAAAAGCCCCAACAGTCCTACAAGTTGCAGAAAATACATCTTGAAAGAATTTACTGGAATTCTGTCCCGTCCTTTGGATTTATTCGTAATGATTTCACTTTGACATCAATAATTCAATAATCAACGAGACTTTGAACTGATTGTAATTTATACACATCTGTATATTAGTTTTTATCGCTTTATCGACCTATATTGTTAACATTTTTATTGTTTGGCTAACATAGTACTATAATCATTGGATGTGTCGTTTAGCACAAGGCATACACAAATAATAATCATACGGCGGATCAATATTCATCAAAAACCTTAAAAATGTTTATTTAATATTTAATGCAAAAATGTCAAAATATTTGTACAAATCAAATTAAATCAATATTTAAAATATTTAATTTATTTCAAAGTGTGTGTGCGTGTGAAAACAAACAGAAATTTAACAGGATTCAAATTACACTTTTTTTCTTTTATTACTTCAACATAATTATCATTGATAAGAATATTATTATGCTTATATATATAGTATAATATTATAATATTGTGTAATGTTTATTGTTCGCATGTATATTAATAATAATATTAATTAAATTAGCTCCTTGCAGATCCTTTTCAATAAATTACACTATTTACAACTAATTCGGCGTTTACCAACAAAACTGGACGTTATTTTATTTTGTGCGTAAACCGTACACAAGAAACTTTATACAAAATTCCCTAAAAGCTATTTCCCAAAATAAACCAAACCCAGGCACGTATCCAGAGGGGGTGCACGTGCACCCTCAACAATGAGGTTGTTATCTCAAAAAATAGCTTATTTTACCATGAAAGTTTAAAAAATTGGAAAAAAATTCGAGAGACATGTGAATTTGATGCGTTTTAAATTGGTTTGGACATAATTCAAAGCGCTGTATGCACTCAAATTGTACCTCACCCCCCCCCCCCAGGTTACGATCCTGAATACATGCCTGACCAAACCCAACACCTATTTCCACTAAAATACTACCTACACTTCCAAAATCTCCTCACTCTCCTTTCCAAAACTAAAATCTATGTTCCAAAACCTTTCCAAAATTTCCTAACCTAAAAAACTCTCTCTAAACTCATACAGGACCTCCCTATATAATGACAGCATTATTTCAATCGGAGTTGGAATTTTTGTTTTTGGTGCCCCATAGATACAAAGCTTATAGATACAGATAGTCCCTTGTAATGTAATTGATTGAGGCAAGTTTGCTCAAAGGCGTAAACTCTCTCATAGGCCATCTGTGATGTAAGTGAAGTAGGAGAAGAATTCTTCAGCCAATGAGTGATTTCCCTGGGAGTAAACTCTAACTAATCAAATATCTTGCCGGGAGTAATGTCTAGCAAATCAGCCCTAGGTTCTCGGACAAAACTTGCCTCAATATCTTACATTGCATTGGTAACTCTTATACCGTTAGGGACCGTATGGCCTTACTCAATGTTGGTGCCCCAAGGAACAACAAATTTGGCTCTAAATGCGGGGTTCTCAGCCCGGGTCCAAAAATCGATAAAAAATGCAATTTTGCGGAGTTTTGACCAAAAAATACCTTGATTTTTTTGAGTAAAAAGGTTGTTCTTATTCACCTGAAACAACGAAAAAAATAAAAATATAATATCCTACCCTTCGGGTACCCCGCAAAAAATGTCTGTCAACTTTGGTGCCCCTGGGTGGCCAACCTTGGTGTCCCACGGAACTGCATGACAGCTCCGGAACCCCGCATTTTTTCCAACTCCGATTTCAATAAAGCTTTAGTTTTGCATTGCTTCTCCCGCCTGGAGAATGAGGAGAACGGAAGACAAAGCAGTGCAGTGCAAATAGTGCAATGTACAATGTATTCTGTGTGTAATTCTTACATAGAATTTTACACAACAATAGTGCAATCAAAAAGGGAGGACTACCTGGGCTTTGGGATTACCCGGTGCGTGATTAGGGAAATTTAAGATAGGGAAATTAGGTCGTTCACTCAGTTCACTGTAAAGCTAAAGTGAACGAAAAGACTTGACTGCTAATACTTATTATTGTTATTATACTATTTATTATACTGCTTGACATGAGCGTAGCCAGGAGGGAGGTGCACGTGCACCCCCTAGAACCAGTTATTATGATCATAAAAATGCAAAAAATCGTAAAAATGGTCGCGCGAATGCCATGCATTTTACTTTAATTTAGACCTACATTGACTCACATTTTTATTTCTATGCGTCTTTATTGCCGAGCTTGTAATTCATATTGAGATTTTCTCTTTCCCAAGAAATGGATTTCTTTGAGGAGATTCGCTGTGCACCCCTAGGTTATAATCCTGGCTACGCGCTTGCGGCTTGACCCTAATTTTCAAACGATTTGAATGAAATTATTATTCCTGAACTCACCAAAAGATTCTCTAATTTATAGTGTTGAGTGCCTTTGCTGGAACCCCCTGGGGTAAGCAGGGGATAGTATTATCAATGTTATTAAAATATTCAATCTGACTAAATTCCATTATAAATAAATGTGATTTTTCATTACAACTGTAAAAGTTGTTTATTGTGCGTGAGTTACATCTTACAACAAGATATTACAATAATCATGCTCAGACTAACAACGTAAATCAATAAATGTATATTGCGAACATCGCGAAGAGTTTTGAAACATGGAGTGTAAAATTACATTTTATAAATACAAGAGATATGATTGTATAAAAGAATGCAAACAAATAATTGAATAGAATAATTAAATAATCACAAAATTTACAATGAATAGTTTATAATCCTTAATATTGAGTTGTACATTCGATGGCACCATTGTAGTCTTCCGTGTAGTTGAAACCGCTGTTTTCATAAGAACAATCTTCATGACATCCGTCTTCATTGTGACCTTCACTACAAGAATTTGAATTAGGACCGTCGCCACAAGAACTACGACCGCCACCAGAAGAACAATGACCACCACCAGAAGAACAATGACCGTCACCACTACCCATTGAACCAGAATGACTTGGATTTACAGCTTTAAAATCATCAATAAAAACAAACGAATTATTTCCGTCGCTCCTCCTTGTATTCTTTGGCAACTTTTTCTTCTTTCGCTTCTTTAATGCTGCATCGGGTGCATCGTCCACTTCGGCGTTTGTCAGTTGTACTTGCATTTTCTGTTCATTGCACTTTCTATCATCCTTCTCATTAATTATGTTTGTGTCCTCATTTCGCATTTGGAAATGATCCACAATATCTTTCTGAAGACCGGGTTTATTTGGGTTCAGCAACAGCAATCCCTCCGAATGCTTCTTCACATCCGCCCAGTAATTAAAATCATGAGCAATTAAAATCTTCCACCTGTTCACGTACTGTCGATCCTTCCGAGACCCGTGCCAATTATGACTAATTGTAACAGGGACGAATCCAACCATTTGTTTTAAATACGTCTTAGAAAGTTGTTGAATTTTGTTGTACGTTTCATTCGAGTGATTCAAAATCATTTGCTTGAATCCAGGATTCAGTTTATCTTCCAATGCATTTGAAACTCGATTGATTAGTGAAAAGGCAAAATGAAGATCACCCGATCCAACAATGTCATAATCAGGCAATCCATTTATTTCCTGGAAATCTTTGACTGACATTGCCCAACCGTATCCAGGATGCGGGTACCATTCGTCGTATCGTTTTTGATCTATGATTTTATTGTGGATGACAGAATAGCCAAACGAGTAATCTGTTCGTAAAATTTGATTTTTTGATGACGGAGGTCCCAAGAATTTTGCTTTTTTGAACACCTGGACAACTGTGTACTTTTTCAGTTGTTTTATGGTAAGTTGAATCCAATTCTTTTTTTCGAACTGAATGTCTCCGTCCAACCAACACACCCATTGTGCATGAGGAGGGAGTCTGGATACAGCAATGTTAATTAAATTCTCTTTCATCCAGTAAACGGACTCCGATTTTATCTGAATGTGCCACGGGTTGTTCGAATCGGTTACTTGAAATTTGTGTTGATTTAGAAACGGGAAAATGCACTCGATGGTGATTAGTTGAGCTCCTGTTTCTTTCATGTGCTCTGCGAATTTGTGATATAAATTGTAACGACTTTGAAAACTTGCTGGATTGAACACTGCGGTTATCACAAAAAAACGATCTTTGTCCTTCACTTTCTTAGTAAAGTCAAAATCGTCGGATTTTTTAAAACAACTAAAAGACATTTTGGCTAGTTTCTAAATAAATTAAATAAATTAAATAAATTATGAGAATTCGGCCGCGTTTGACTGACAGGCTAAAGTTATTTTATTTTGACAGAGGCGATCAGGCGATGCAATTATAATATGAACAGAGTGAAAAATGGAGCTTTCAGATGTGTTAGACTTAGAACATGATTATAATATGACTGTCAATCGGACAAATTATTATATGAAGTCAAAGACTTATTTAAGTGGCAACCTCAAAACAATGATTAGTTATATAACCATATGGCTTTATCAGTGGTCAGTAGAGAGAGATAACCGAGCTACATGGAATTTTCGTGAACAGTAATTAATGTACGTATTCACGTCATATCGCTTTGCGCTGGATTTTATAAAGCCTTACAGTAGGTTCGATTATAATTACAATAGGTTTAAACTGTTTGTTATGAAAAATATTGATTTTTTACATATAAAGCTTTGAGTGGATTTTAACTTTATGACACACTTGGTAGATATTATTCAAGCATGGGCAAAATTTCTTTCTTTCCTACAATTTATTAAGTGCCAAAATAAATTCCCAAAATATTATCTTAAAAATACAAAACAATCAAGTTATATAAATACAAAGTATTCCAAAACAAATACTTGTCAACAATTGTTATGATTAAAATGTGCCTTTAAAAAGTAGATATCCAATAACCAAATTATTGAATTTTCATACTAACAAAGGATATAGAAAGCAGATTTAACACTATTGTGTTAAAGTTTATAATAAATATTTTAGAACTCACTAATTAGTTTTATTTTATCGTTTGGGCTCAAAATACAAAATGACTTGTGAGTTCCGATAATACAACATCGACACTTTAAAATTTGTTTTTGTGAAAATAAAATAATTTTTTAATTTTTTACAAAATATTTCGCCCAAGCTTGGTATATTACTCACTCTCACGCCTGCATGACTAACTACAGTTATTACACAGAATTCCCTTCCTGAAAAACCGACTCAAACAATTCTACTACAACTACTGCATTGCATACTGACTGGTATTAGGGAATGAATGAGAGTATTATTGTATTCTACAATACATTACTACAATACACTGATAACTAGGGATCGGAAAAATAGTTTTTTACATATTTGCACAGCGTTTGTGTACAGTTCCCAAACTTAGTATTTGTTTGTTTTAGCCCAAATAGAGTTGATTTAAGGCTACTTATAAAAAATTATTTTACATATTTTAGAATTTTTCTAAATATACATATTTTCTTACATATTTTGGCATATTTAAAATAAATACCTACCTTTTCACTAATTTGTTAGTATTTTTACATATTTTTTCACTTTGAGGCTGTAAAAGGGGAGAGAAATTCTTTACACTTTTACGAATTTGATGCAGTTTACTTTTGTTTTTACTTAAATCGTCTAAATATTTTTCCGCTACGACCTTTGATCGCACAAATTGCTCCTTTGCCCTCGCGGAAACGTATTTTTGGATATGATACAATACTGGACTTGTTTAAAACGTAGAGATTACGTTTCAAAACAACACTTGGCTATGTACTCAATTAAGTGGTGGATAATTTTGGTGGAAAATTCCCCTCCAAGTGGTATTTTTCACAAACTTTTTGTATCATTCTATTTTTGTTAATTTAGTTAATCCTTGTAGATACAAACAGTAACCAAACATCTGGTCGGATCAAATAGCACATTTTGCATGCGCTGCGTCAAACACATTCATGTGTAAATATTAGTATTGAGACAAATATTATGTGGTCGGAAATCTCACCATTAGAAATACCAACATGGTGTGTGAAATTGTGAATATGCAGTTTCACATGGAACTGCAGTTTTTGAGATTATCTTTAAAATGAGAGGTAGAAGTTGAGTTTACATTTAACAATGAGTTTTAATTGGGTTTCATAGCTTGAATTGTCTTTGAATTATATTACATATTGAATTATTTGAATTGAATAGCTTAAACTTTAGCTTTCAAAGTTTAGGTTGTCTTTGACTTCAATTATTGATTTTAAGGGCCATTTAATTAACAAAACGGAAACATTCTAATTTTTTAACTTCCTTTAGACTTGCGATAAGTCTCTTCAGCTTCAAAATATGTAAAAATACATATAAAGTAGTAAAAAACATATTTCATATACTAAATATAGGCCTTATATATGTGTTGAAAAAAAATATTTAAAAAAATATTTCTCACCTTTTTTCAAACATATTAGGTACATATTTTGAGTTTCAAAAAAACTATTTTTCCGATCCTTACTGATAACGATTTGAGAGAAATAGAAATCTGAGTCATTCACTAATGTATTCTTTTATTACGCTTAGGCAATTTTATGTTTATTGTCGGAACACATTGGTAAATGTTGTACCTACTTTTACAATGCGTCATGCAATTTAATGAATGGTGTATATACTGACTACTAATTACATACTTGGTTTCCATTTTGATATAATTTGTATTTATATACCTATATACCTGTTATACAGTATGTATCACGGTTACGGACTTATAGGACTTAATACATTGATAGGTACTTTAATACGACATACAGTTATGATAATTATTTAATTGTTGCCTAGGATACAATTATGAAGGGGTACACTAGCTATGTCAATGATGTCATTGACCTGAGTACCTATCAATGTATTAAGTCATGTAAGTCCGTTACTGTGATACATACTGTATATTACTTACTTTTACTGAACGCCAGTAATAGTAATATTTCAACCTGCCTGTGATTTGGAAAAATTGAGAAATACATTTAACACTTATCACTTATCAGTAAATTCTGTGTTTTTATCCTGTATAACAAATGAGATTCATCATTGTGTTTAGCTGGAAAATTGTACAACTTCCTCCTATTATGAGATAGGTATTTCATATCTCATATTATTATCTCATATCACATGCTATGACTTATTAAAAGGAAAACGCAACAGTAAATTTTTCAGCGGACTAGCGTTGAAATACATTTAAAATAGAGGTGGACGAGATGACTTATCCTTGTTTGCCTCGAACTCAATAAACGTGTAAAAAGTCCGCTTCCTTCCACTCAGTTGTACCTCTGATTTAAAACTATTTTTAGCTTAAAACGAATTATCCTAATATAAATAAAAATTGTAATACGATATATTTTGTTGTTTAAAATGTTTAAATTACCTGCATCAAAGTAGGAGATAATAGAATGTTAATTATTAAGATAATAAAATATTACGAATGTAATATTTTACAGGATTTATAAATGCATCTGTAGAGATTAGATTTAAAGGTTATTTGCAAAGCGAACTATAATTGTAATTTGCGTATTTATTAATTTGGTATATGATTTTTACAGATTTCTTTTGGCTAGTATAAATTAAATCACAAGATATATAAAGAATACCAATACAATGCATACCTGTACAATGTTTCATTCAATTGTCATGCTGTAGTCTTCCTGAGTGTGCTAAATACACGTAATATTATTATTAATAAATTTCCTCATCAATATATAAAATAAAACTGGCACATTATTTTCCATGATATAATTTTCGGCATTACAGAAAACTAAAACATTATGTTGTTAGCCGTGCGCGTAGCTAGGGGGGGGGGGGGGTATACAGGTTGCACGTGCACCCCCAGAATCCATTCGATGTCTCAAAAAAGAGGTTATTTTGCCATACAAGTTTAAAAACATGAAACAATTATATTTTAATAATTTCGCAACAATTATTTGTATCAGGGGAGTATCCACTATCCAGGTAACACATACATTTGAGGGGATTAAGCAAATATTTGTTATATACGTCAAATTTTCGCGCAAAAAAATTTATAAAATTTGGCCGAAATTTGCGCATTCAAAATAAATGGAAGTTGCAACAAAATTGCGCACAGCGCGAAAAATTTAGAAAATTTGACCCAAATTTGCGCAAATTTAGGTTAAAATTGATGGAAATGGTAATAAAGTCGCACGTAACACTAAAATGTTTGAGTTTTTTGCATTTTTACGACACAAACCTCTTTTTTATTTTGGGAGAAACCTGATTTTATCTAGTGTAAAGTCCAAAAATTTGGGGGGATTCAGCCCCACGCCCCCTAAAAGATTTGTATACTTTATTCCAAATTATACTAGCAGACATCTAAAGAAAATTATACAGATAGATGGTGTATTGTATTAAATTATGAAAAATGAGGGAGAAAAACGAATAGTTGCAATTGCAGAATTACAATTATATGAATAATTTAAATTAATATAGGTAAGCAATAATAATAATATGTAGTAAGTATCTAACCTACAAAAAAAGTTGCTTGAATGCACGCCATGTTGTCTTAAAACTTGTTTTAAGACGCTTAATTCTAACTATTATAATGTATTTTATACATTGACGATTTGTGTAGGAAGACAAATACTCAATGAGAAATGTCATGCACAAAATACTGAATACAAAAGCTGTTGATTTGAACACAGTTTCAATTTTCATTCCTAAACTAATTGCTACTGGTAGTGTGTCGTAATATTTTACCAAACTAATTTCTCTATTAGCTTTAAGGAAATTGAGCATCTCTAAATCTGTCAAATAGTGAAAATAACCCGACTCCAAAGAGTTTTGCAAGTACATCATGACATCGACAGAATAACACCCTCCAAATTTTATAAAAGGTTGGTGCATCAATGGTGTTTCTGTTAATTTCCCCAAAGTTCGCCCAGGCCATAGAGCATTCCACACAAGGAAAAGGTCTTCTATTATACCATGTTCAGAAAATAAATAAGCTAACTTTTCTCTTATCACTGCAGAGAAATACCACTGCAAAAATTCTACAGTTACGAATTTTCTAATCATTGAATGAATAAACAAATCTGGGATAAGCGCCGTAGCGCCTACGAAAGTTTTAAACTGTTGATAGTTGGACTGTAAAAATATTTTTTCCATAAAGATTGTAACTTTTTTGGTTTCATCTCTGAAATAGCTTGCAGGATAAGAGTTTAAATCCACCTGACGAGTAAGTTCGTACGATTTATTCAACACACCGAATTTTTCCATAAGACGATACTCTTTGGAACTGTGGTCCCACAAATTGCTTCCGTCTTTCTGGATTGGTCCAATATGTACAAGTTTGAAGTCATTGTCCATCAACTCTTTGAAATTGGTGTAAACAAATTTTTTGGGTGGAGCAATAACTTCTGACGTCATCAATGTTTCGTATAGTACTCCAAAGAACAATGTCGCAAAGGCGTAGCCAACACAAACGTTTGTTCTAAGATCAGCATGGCTTTGTCTCATTAATATTGAAAATGAGTCGTACACAAACGATAAAACTTTTTTCACCTGTTTCTTGTAACCTTCTTTCTCTGTTGCTTGGCTTTCAAATACCATTTGAGTGTGAAATAGAGGATCACCGCCATTTTCATCAGGAACAAAAAAGTCCAACTCCAATCATCAAACGTTTTCGTCACCCAAATGAGTAAACTGTCTTTTTCAAAAGTGTCTTGGTTTTGATAGTAATAAATATTGACAGGAGTTGTTGCCTGGAACGAGAATATGAAACTGTTGAATGATATTTTTCCATCCCAAGATCTAGAGCCAATATCCACAAATAAGCATTGGGATCCAAATTTTTCATCGTACGGGTAAAAGGGGAACGACGGCGTTATATTCAAGTCTTTGGCTATGTGTGCAGTAACAACTTCTTCAGGGCCACAATTATTTCGATACGGCAGAAGTTGATGGGCCAGAACTGCACAAATCGGATCGTAGTGGATTCTCGACCATAGGTTGATGTGAACATCCGTTCCATGTAATGAGCGCAATCTTTTGGTTTTAAAAACCCCGCCTTTCATCCAATCAATCTGTTTCTTGTGATTGCCATAAATCATAGAACATTCACTCCGATGAGTCACGTCATTTTTCTCTTTTGTTTTTAGAAATGACAGGAAATAAATTGGGACAGAAAATCTCCAAATTGGTCTTTCATTGAAGATTCATTTGGGTGTGTCATTGAAATAGATGATCACAAAAATGTGAGTCAGGCTAAATGCGGCAGAAGTTGACAAAGATCGAAGAACCTCATTATCTTTCGATGGAGATGTGAATATTGTGTGCACGGTGCATCCCTTTGTCTTTGTGATTCCCGCGAATTTTGAATCATTATGGAAATCAAAATCTTCTAGTGACGCTACAGTTAGAAATATTTGAAATGCCTGAATTTTCTCAAAAAGTAACTCAGTTTCATCAGATTTAAGGTACGACAATTTTACATCAAATGTACATTCCTTATATTTTTCTAAGCTTTGTATGAATGTGGAATATTTTATGCCTTCAGTTTTTAGAGTGGTGTTAATCAAAAGAACTATTATTAAATTTCTTCGTGTATTATGATCCATCGCGTACAATGAATTATGATGGTTACTTCGTATTTACCATATTATAATAACTAAGACTACTGTTAAAAATAATCAAAGCATTGTGTTCAATCAAAGAGTGAAACGAAAATGACACTAGCTGGTGACATGGCCAAAGTTGATTAACATTTATTGTATGAAAGCTCATAAGCTTTCATAAGATTGAGTTTTCCATGTGAATAAACGAAGCAAAGTAATGAAGCGAACTTTTAACGTAATGATAAATACCTACTTTCCCAATTTAAGATAATGTAGCTGTAGCCATGTAGTCTGTGGCCGTTCATAGATAGCATGTGCAATTTAAGTATATATTAGAGACGTGAAAATCCTATTTTTTGCGAAACCAAACAGAAACCGGAACCGAAATCATATAAAATATTTGAAACCGATGAAATCATTTAAAAATTTCGAACCGAACCGAAACCGAAAAAATAAACTATATAAAAGTTTTCAATTTTAACTCACTTTTTCCTTATTAATAAAGTTAAGCAATAACAATTGAATATTGATGCCAATACTGAATTGTGATGAAAAAGTCTCACTTGTATAAAAAGGCAGTTCAAAAAGCTATAAATAGGGTTTGTACACGAATCAGCCCTAATTTTTGGAACCGAAACCAAACCGAATCAATAGAAACCGAAACCGAATCGAAACCGAATTTACACAAAATATCTAGAACCAAAACCGAAACAACCGTTCGGTTTCGGTTCTGACGTCTCTAATATATATAAACCCAGCTAGGGGTGTTTTGTATGGGAAAACTTTTGTATTACAGCTTACCTAGAAAATTCAAATTTTCTCTACTCGAGTGGATAAACTAACAGTCTCTGCCTTGCCTATGTATATATTTGATCAAACTTCGAATCACATTATCGACCATTAACAATCAAAATGATGTAACCCCAGTGGTCACTAAAATGATGTATTCGACGGTTGGCATTTCCCATTTGATTGTTAATGGTCGATATGGAATTTGAAATCGACTTTGTAAAATTCACTGCGTTAACTTGCAGATTAACTTAAATTAAATTTTAACGGCTGAAACTTTACCCCATCAAGTTCCTTTATCCCAATAATGATCTGAGATTCAGCTGCTAATACAAAAATATTTCTGAGAGGTATTTTAATCCTTAATAGAAGTCTCCACAATACAATTCCAGTTTACTATAAATGTAAAGACTTATAATAATATAACGTTTGGTATGATTATTAAAAAAATTATTTCGAGATTTCTAAGTATGTTGCAATATACAGATATATTGTAAATCAGACCAGACCCCGTTATGAACGGCTCAGTTTCAGTTTACTCGATTAACTACAAAAGGATCCATTCAAATCCTACATAAATACTTCAGTCAACATAATAATTTCTACTGTACAAATATCTTAATTGTATTATTTAAGTCGGTAGTGAGACCCTATAGTCGAAGCCTAAAACATAGGCTTAAGGATATTAATTTTTGATGTCACAAATGCAATTAGAATCTCTGCTTTGGCATTGGCTGTACTTATCTTGTTTGTTACCTAAGTCACGAACTCACGAAGGATATACCCTATAGACCCCATTTTTGATTGACACATTTTTTGAAACCTTCGTGCAAGGGGTTTTGGACACAGGGTCTTCGGGTCCGAATCGCCTTAAAACGAATTCGGCTATTGTCACCTGAAGCATTCGGCTATTGTCGATGAGCCCATTAAAATAAATTATTTTCCTCCATTAAGTATGGATACGTATTTTTCATTATATGAATGGTTTTTATTGTGTGTAATACAATACATTACTAAGCTCTCTAACTGGAAAACAGATGAATTATTGATTTTCCACACCTCTCGGACATATAAGTTTTCTTCGAATTCGTATATATAATCAATTTTAATTAATGATTAAACATCAAGTTATTCTATTTAGTCAATACGATTTATTAGTTTTATTTACTACTTAATTAGGTACATCTCTACCTGGTTTGGTTAGCATTTCTATTCTGTCGGGGAATAAGTACTTGTACTGTACTTGTTTTCTATTGTAACAGAAAATGAAGGTAGCACGGGAATTATTAATAAAGCCACCAAACGTAGTAAAAAATCATGATTAAACAGTTGGACGACAACAATCAACTACTAAGTATCCGTAATCAGCAACAGTAAAATTAGAAAACAGGAAAAAAAACTTTTAACTCAGTTGCGTCATTACTGATTACTTGCATGGACCAAGGCTGTATCTAGCGGCAGGGCACTAGGGCACGTGCCCCCACCGAAATCTCAAAAAAAGAGGTTATTTAGGGAACAAAAGTGCACTAAATCGCAAAATTTTTCGTGCTAGGAGAGAATTTAATACTTTATATGTTGATTTTGGCTCAATTTAGTTCAATTTTTTTAGCGCTACGCGCGATTATTGTTCATTATAATATCAGTTTGGTGCCCCCTCCAAAACCAAATCCTGGATACGGCCCTGGCATGGACAATTCATTAATGAACATGACCTGAAGAATGAACATAAATTTAAAACTTTTAACAACTTATACCTTAAATTTACACTTTGTAGAATATTATGTTGATTAGTTAAGTGTCAATTGATTTGTAAATTCAAGTATCTTATTCTTTCAAGTACATATTTTATTGCATTATTAACTTAATTGTTCGCGCATTGCAGCATTTCGCAATAAAATTTTAAAAATTTTAAACTAGAGGAAAAATGTCATAACAGATTGTCGGATGATTGAATTATGATTTGGTAGGCTCAATAAGCTACTTGTGTAGAATACATTCAATTTGTTACAAAAAGGATACAAAATGTAAATCTATGAGTACCTATTATAATCAATAATATAATAATTCTCCGTAAGTTGACTCTTCAAAACCTGGCGTGACTCTCTCATTCATATTTTATGAAATTATTTTAACTATAGTTCAACATGCCAACATTAAAGCTTCTTTTGTATTGTACAACTCAGCGTTGTACTTTTATAATACCAATGATTTTGTTTTAAACTTTTATTTACCTATTTAGCTGTGTATATTGTGTGATGGCATTTAAGCTTTATTAAAAGTTGCGCACTATTGTATTTAAATCAATGTAAAATCGATAAACACGACATCGATTGACCATTAACTCAAGAGAGGTCAATCAAAATAGAACAATAAGAAATAACATACAAAGTAGCATCAAAGTTGATTTTTAACTTCAATACTACCAAGGTGCGTGATTAGTGATTAATTTATGGTGTGAAAAGCTGAAACAAAATGGCTGGCGGTTGTTGTTGCTGCGTAGATGACCACAAAAGCACAATAACTGTTTTTGCTGCCATTAATATTGTAAGTCAATAGTTATTTTAATGCTGAACAAAAATGTCAAAATATAAACTAGTTTTTCACACATTTTATTGCTTTAGCATTAAAAATAGGTAAAATTAAAAAAAAATAGAAAGTAAAAATATTAAAATAAAATCTTAATCTGTTTTTATTGAATATGTCAATTATGGCTATTTTTATTCTAACTTCAGTTTGGACAAATTAAAAATTAACCGATTAAATAATATGAAAAAATTCAGGTCGTTTATGCGGTTTGTTTGCTGACTTGTTGCAAGGAATATTCAATTGTTCACCTAGCATTGAAAGACTGGCAGAATTTTCGTAAGAATAAAATTATTGCTGTCAAGTACAATTAAAATCATTTTTGGCATCCATATATATAAATAATTCGTTTCTTTACTTAAAAACAGAAAATGCCTCTGACTGGAGGGATAATGAAGTTTACACATACAGAATCAAAAACTTAGCATATTCTTTAGTTGCAGCTATTGTCATTTCTGTTTTGGGTATCGCTGCGAGCCTTGTACTGCTTTGTGACCCAAAAAGAGTTAAGATTTTTTCGTTGTAAGCTTTGAAAATATTAATATGGAGATTTTTTAATGACACACATATTAATCAATTTATTTTTAAATATACTGAAATGTGTATAGCGTATTAGATATATGCATTCTTGATTCAGAATAATTGAAATTTCAGAGAAATATTGAAAAATAGAAGAAAAATGGAAGAATGTTCTTGTTTATATAATTTATTTAGTTTTAGTAATCGAGAGTAGCCTAAAATATATTATTTAGAGAATAAATAATCAATGCTTCTTTTTTTATTTTGTTGTAGAAAAACGGATACATCATATTTGCATGGATCATATTTGAATGTATCGCATTCATAACGATGTTAATATTGGGGGGATTCATCGCACACATTAAAAATTTGAATGGACCGATAAGTTGGAAATACACTCTTCCCAATATTCCATATTCCTCATTATTCTTGTTGTGTGCTTGTCCCGTCCTACTATGGTCCGCCATTTCTACCTGTACATCTCTTCAAGGTATGTGCCTTTAAAATAATACATACGAATTACTAACAAAAATATATTTTTACAAAAGAAATTGTCTTTCAAAGGAAACCAAATTCTAATAATATGTTCCATTTGTTCCACTATCTGTATTTTGTGTTATTAATTGACGACACCGGAAATAATATTTTTTATACCCTTTTGCCCTCTAAAATTCTTTGAAGCTATATTTTGAACTTAAGTAATTATTTGCGATATAGCTACTAAAATATTATTCAGATAAAACTTAATTTTCGAATTTGCAAAGTATTATATAAATGATTAATCATTAATTTTGAATCTCTTCAATTTGGAATCCTTCGCCTTGCGTAGCGATTTCAAACTGTTGTAAGTTTATAACACATTGAAAGCAAAATAACTTATAAAGTACCCTAGCATAGTCAAGGATTGTACTCCATAAACATGTTAAAAAGTTCAAGGGTTCAAAATAATGTTTAAAGGTATGTCGTACGATGAAGAAGGAGAAGATATGACTTCACCACATCAAGGCAACAATCTGCGTCAACATTTTAGAATTCCTACACCAGGCTCTGCTAGTACATTGTCTCCAACTTTTTCAACCGTAATCCAATTTCCTGATTCAGCCATAATGTGATTCTGAATTTTAATTATATATTTAATTTTAAAATGGATAAAAATTGTTCAACTTAAGTGCACTGAACCAACATCGCTTTCGCTGCTTGTTTGGATTACTAGGAAAGAATTACGATTTTCTAATGTTTGTATTATTTATTTGATCGATCATTTATGCTTATTGACGCTGAGTGAAATTTGCAGCACGGTACTAAATGAATTTTTTTAGAAAGAATAAAAATACACGATTATGTTTATTTGAAAATTATAAACACTACAATTTGTAATAAAAAGTATTTATTAGTCAATTTTATGGTTATTGCACTTTCTTTAGGTGCTAATATTGCTACTTTTGTATGGTGCATTAGTTATGTGGGTGAGGAAGTTTTGTCGAGAAGCGCCCTATCATTGGGTAAAATTTACTCCCAGGGAGCTATTTGATTGCAGGAACCTACTCCCAGGAAGGATACTCATTGGCTGAAGCATAGAGGACAAAACACTCATTAGCTAGCGCTGTTCAGAGAAATTGGCCTCAACCATGTACAAAACAGTATATAAACATTCTGTATTCTTCTTCTATGTGGCTTACCAAGGAAACTATAGTAACTATCCTCATGAGGATAGTTACTATAGTTTCTTTGCCTTATCCCATATAATTACCTTGGTGGCTTACTTATGGTATACAAAATATCCCGACTGGGCATTGTGGGCATATCGTAGGATTTTAAGTGCAGGTGGGGAGGGGTGTTAAAATTGACGAAGCTTCCATTTCCTTGGATCCTCCAGCCGCATTCTGAATTTAGTTACAACAATGCATCAGTAGGATATATAGCAATATCCATCTGGCCATCGTCTCTTCACATTTATATATAACACATTAGCCCTAATAATAAAAATCATTATTGTAAAAATGCATTGTTCATAGTCAATGTTCTGAAGTTACAAATATATTTGTCATTGCTTTTCTATGTTCGCTAAAAACTTGGTAACCTTTAAGGTTAGGGTCCACCATTTTGCTCATGTCACCGTTTTTTTTTCACTCATTTCGCTATAACGTTTGTACGGAAACTCGGATTCAATAAAATTAGGTATCCCTTATAGCTGTATATTGTACCTTTCATTTATACAACTTAAGCTGTAGTAACTTTTGAAGTTGCAACATTTTCGAAAAAGTTGAAGTGTCCTAAAACTTTTGCGGGAAAAGACCACTTGATTAGGCATCAAAAATGTCGAAATCAGATATTGTTGCACTGAGTGCGTTAAAAGTTTCCTCAGACAAGATGGTCTTGCATGACCGTCACAATCTGCAATTGTGGTTTCATGTAAATTTCGCAACTACATTTGTACAAATAGTTTAAATAGTAGTAGGGTTTCGAAGGTCCCGAGTTACCATTATTAGGCTACAAATTTTACCGACGTACTACAATTGTAGTTGGCTTCGACTGAAACCCTGGATAACGACTACAAATGTAGTCACACTCTTAATACATTTGCTTCAGATTTTGATTTTTAAAAACTTCAAATTTTGGTTTACATATACTTCAAATAAACGGTATCAGGGTAACTGGTTACTGGATACCTAGTTTTGTGACAAATACAAAACATCCCAAGTTACCAGGTGGAAGGGAACATTGATTACTTTTAAAACAAAGTTCAGAAACTACAAATGTATTATTTATAGTAGGTTTGATATATCGCGTGTTAAGCAATATTATCTGTGCTTATTATCAGTGTATTTAGAAGCGAACTGAAACTCCACATTCATAAATTAAGGAATATTTAATTGTTTTAATATCACATGAAATAGATGTATTCGCAAAAGAAAAGTAGGTGGGAAATGGGAATTTTCCTACTGTACAGAGTACTATGGTTGGCTGTACTTCTTTGCTTCGGCCTATTCTTAAAACAAACCTGTATGATACATGGAAAAAAATCAATTAAATGTGGGCCAATGTATATATGCTTGAATTGAACTGCTCCCCACACCATACCGGAATTAGACATACCCATCTTTAACATATCAGGGATAATCACGCAACACATACCTGGTATACATCGTAATATTTGTAGTGTTCTAAAACGCGATAACGTACCTAAACATATATTTTATATTATTTTATAAAATGACATTTGTTGATAAGAACTTTTGGAAACAGACAAGAATATTTTGAAATGGCAGGAGATTGCTGCTGCCTTGTTGAGACCCGAAGCAGTTCCATTACTGCTTTTGCTACTATGAATATTGTAAGTAATTTTTATCCATAGAGAGATTTTTTTGGCGTCAAATATTTTAACATATTTTTATTCATTTTATTCTTATTCCTTGAATTCCAGAAAATTGTATACAATTATACTAGTAATATAATTTTTGAAATATGTTATATTTATTGGGCATGAATCACATTTAAATTGCTATTATAATTAGTAACAGTGTATTCAATAGAAAATACTTAAGTTAATTCTGCCTTTTTCGGCAGGTCATTTTTGCCAGTTGCGTTTTGATTTGCAGCAAAGAATATGTGCTTTTATCCCAAAAACTGATTGACAAAGAGTCGAAGAAAAATAAGTTCAATGATGATATTGTCAGTAAGTCAAATTTTAAACGTACATTTTAGGACAATTTATTTTAGGACATTTTAAATGTACAATTTCGTGATACAGATCTGCATACCGTTACATCTGACAATTGGGAAGACACAAATGAACCCATATTCCGATTAAAACATCATTTAAAAGCTTTAATTGCTGCCACTGTTATTTCCACACTTGGGATTGTTGCGGGGATTGTACTGATGTGTGCTCCTAAACGAGTTGAGTCTTTTGCTTAAGTGGGGGGTTAAATTAAATGTCAAAATCATTCTGTTTAGCAACGCTTACGGGCAAATTAATAATGAACTTTTCGCCACTTTCAAATCAAACTAACTTTGTCACTTTGCGTTTCCGTATCAACTCTGCCTTCTTTTGGAAGTGACAGTGCTACTTTGATTTGAAAGTGACAAAATTTTCATTATTAATTTGCCTGTTAGTTACTCACAAGCTACACAAACACATGTAAATTTAAGGGTGAAAATTCAATTCACTTGGTAAACTTCACAGAGTCAGGGGTTAGGTAATCAACGAATTTCTTTTTTTCTACAAAACATTATGTTAGCAAAATATGGAATAAGTCTATAATAAATTAATAAGGAATACTTTAAAAAATAACACAGACTCGATAAGTAAATTCAGAACCTTGTTAAATGCTAATATACTTTCCGACAGAAATAAATGTTTTGTACACGAACTTTCAAGGTTACTCAAATCCATAAATTAATGTTTTGTATATTTGAGTGATTCAATGGTTACGTTTTGGCTTGTAATGGGGGTAGAGCTGCTTCTAAACATTTGGTATGCTCTCGGGGTTGTAATTGGAAAAATGAACTATGAACTATAAACCCAACTTTTCTTCTTCCTTGTCCATGCAATACAATTTTTCCTAAAGTTTCCGAATATTTCTCAAAATTGTTCGTAGTTTGGGTAGTTTTTAGGTGAAGGACTGAGAAAAGTGTGGTATAGAGTGACCCAAGGTTTTTAGAAGTAGCTAGGGTGACAGTGTAATAATGTCGCTTTAGAAGGTTATGTCATGCTCAAAAAATTGG
>JAQFYB010003250.1:0-20214 GCA_034694085.1 Pogonognathellus longicornis | reverse complement strand
AGGAGATTTGAGGAATCAGTTGAAGACGTTCAGGGATATTTGTTTTATTTGCAGACAAGGCGACTCCTGCTAGACAGAATACATACATTACACAGCAGAATCGAATCCGATTCGCGTCATCAGTGACCTAGAATTCTGTGTGTGACAACCTGCTTGCAAAATGAATCACATCTTTCTGTAGCTGTTAGTGTAGGTTCGTGGGTGGTGGCGAATGTGAAACTCTGAAACTGAAACTCGACTTGAGTCAAAAGCCACTCTTTGCTGAGTGGCAGTTCCGCTCTACCCACTCCACATCTTGAAATACTACCTAAAACCTAAGTTTCACGACTTTTACCTCCTGACAGGCAAAGAGGACCTCAGTCAGCAAGCGTGTCTGTTTTAGTTTCCTTCTTTTGACTCCATAGACATGAGTTGTAGCATTAAACCCTTACAGGGTGCAGAGAAAGCAAATACAAAGAGTGGAAAATACGGTAGTTTTGCTAAACAAACAAAATCATCTCATAGCTGCATCTGAACCAAATCCTAGTAATATAGAAACACAGAAAACCAATGCCGTGTAAGTAAGTATAAGCTCTAGCTTGTAAGCAAACAGTAAACACTACCTACTTCTATGCTGACTGCATTCGGTAATTCCACTTCTAGAAAACTACAAGTTCTTTGCACGACCATAACTTGACTTGTTCAGAAAATAATGGAAATGAAGATATACTTATGTGTATTGTACAATGCTGTATAGTAATCTTGTTCGTTTTAGTATTTCTGATGGAAGTACTATATGGTTGACATGAGTTTACCTTCGAATTCAATGGTTTATTGGTATTAGGGTGCCCTGGGTATAGTATTATCATTACAGGTCTCAATTCTAAAGTTATTTTCTGCTTGCCTCCGCAAGTTTACTTATTTTCTTTTTGTTCCACTCACGTCTACATTATTTTCCTTCATACACACACAGAACGTTTCTACTTACAACAAGAGAACAGTAAACTGCTGTCTATTCAAGTAAGAAGGAGGAATAGATTTACGAACACAGACTTTTAGGTTTCTACTTATAGTAGTTTCTGTAAGAAATGGAATAAAATAATGGCACTCTTAAGAAAAGCATAGTCATTGCACCAAGAAAGTCAAAGCCAAAGCAGTTTATACACTACTAACGACTATATAGTAGTTGGGATATTTATATGGACATGAAAACATCTATAATCGACATAAGAAACTGACTGAGCCACAACCACTCTATTTTGTCCACCAGAAAAGAAAACCATAACGAGCCCAACCTCCTTTACTTTAGAAAAGGATGGGATTATTGCTTTTCCAAACATCAATTGAGTGCCTGGAAAGTGTATAGTGTAGCAGGAGGATCGACCTCCTATACTTCACAAATACATTGAGCTACTTTAGTTGAATTCACAGTCTCAAGACTTTGTCTATTACTGTCGTACCCTTATTCCCCGCAAGACCTAATCATAAAGCTCCCCATGGGGTTTGTTTCAACACTCTTCTTTATTCCTTGCTTCGAACTACACAGACATTAGCCTCTTTTTCACCTACGTATTACAACACAGAAATGAACATACATACACACAGTATAGCAACCAACCAACGGTTACATTACATGAATTTAGTCTAGTGGTAAATGGTACAAGAAGTGCTTTGCTTTGCCTGTATACACAGATATAGAATGTAGGAGGAACATTGTCTATGTATATCTTCACTTGCATTGCCGTGTAAAAACAGCAGAGGAAAAAAGTTTAAGTACATCCTGTGCCCTGCTCTTCTCTCACCCTGAAGCCAGAGCTTTAAACTGAATTATTCTTTTCCCACAATCACCTACTGTAAATTTCATGTTATTATGCGACAAGACAAGACATCCCCAGCCAACCACTCAATCAACAAAGTTAACTCTGACTGAACTGAACTATAAACGAAATAAATGATCCTCATAAATAAATCGAGGATTTCCTTTCAAAGACTTTTTTCTTTTCTTCTGTATAGCCATTTGAGTGTAGGTACAACCTTCCTAAATTTTAAACACTCCCAAAGTTTCCGTAATCGTGGTGATTTACAACACTCAATATAATCCTATTCGTTTAATAATCATTGCGTGTGGCATGAAATGACATGGAAGGTATGCGTACACATTGACGCACTCATAAAATACAGATTCATTCCCATACACTCTACTAGTATACCCATCTAAAAATATCTCCGTCCAAATTAAATTACGTTTCTCCTGCTGGAATAAAGGCTCAAGTGTAAATGCAACAAATGCCCACTTTTCCATACAAGTTCAGTGTTCAGCGTAATCAATCACGTATTTGCGATTTACTAGAAAAACTAAAGTGTGTAAGTATGGGTGTATTAGTGTGTAAACTGTATAGGTGTTTTTATTTATATTAAACTCACACATATAAATAGTGTGGGAGTACGAATATAAGGATAGGTATAAATTGTCGGTTCAATTTCGTATTGCGATACACAAATTATATGCTAGTTGTCAAATGGTGCTATTTATATGTGATATGTGTTTCTAGCAGTATGCCTTAGCTTTAACTTTGTGCGTGATAGCAAATAAAAACAGACGAGAACACATTCCAGGAGCGAAGTTTGTGCTGGAGCTCTTAACATTCATTTTCTGTCGTGTTACACAACTCCTTGGTTGTTTTACGATGTGAAGATGTGATCTGATATCCGATCAACGATACATTTATACACTAGTATGCTACTTTGTTTTTGCTGTGTAACGAATTGAATTGCATGAAATGAACCAAACCCAGCAAACCAATATAATGCGGAATGGTTGCAATGAAATTTTTTGGGTATTCGTGTTGTGTGTCTACTTGTACAAGGAATACTAATGGATATCGATGCCAGTAAATAGTGAAGTAATCCAGAATAATCTGGCATTCCCATTCCACCTTCTTCCATTCAAAGCATTTTAACTTTGGCATACGCACATCGAGTGAAAGAACGAACGAACCTCGGAAAATTTATTACTCCAGTCGTTTACAATACATTAGTATTCTGTATACAAATACACTGGTATCATTACTTGAGCATTTCTTGCGGAGCAATACCTATTAGTAAAGTTCACCGTGAATAAATTTAAAATATATTCACAAAGCAGATCAGTGTAAGACCTACTATCGGGCAATGAAGAAATATCAAGATTTATTACATGGCAAAGGTCTCTTTTTCCACATGCACCCAATAACACCATGTGTTTTCTCAATTCAATTACTTCATTCACACACAATCACGCACTCACTATCTCTGTTGTAACTATGCACGAAAACAAAAAGAAAACGCCTTGACGTGAACTAAACCATTGCAAAAACGCTTTAATTCACTTGATTCCCATTTCTGCGAAAATTCTAATCTTTCTGAGAAAAAGGAGCAAAGCAATTAGGCGTTCTTGGCTGTAAAAGCAAAGTAAGTACCCAAAGGTATGTCTCGGAGATAACGAAGTATTTTAAGCAACTCGTAAAGAGTCTATATAGCAAACTATACTCACGTTGAAATTGTTTACAAATCGAATCATTGTGTACAAGAGAACATAATGAATTGCAAGTGTAAAGCAAATATAAGAGAATAATGAATGACACAATCCTTTTGTCGCCGACGAACTTTAGTAGTCAGAATTAGAAATGCACGTGTTCCTTTTGCCAAAGCAAGTATCTTTTGTACAACTATTTAGAATTTACAAAAGAACTTTTACAATCTCGTAAACGTAATCCGCCCAACCTACTCTTTCAGTCAGACTTTAAAAGTCTACTCACATTTACGCACACAGACAGGTACCGAAATCTTAAATTCATACTACACTCACTCTCTCAATGGTAAAAAACTAACTTCAGCATTACCACATGCCAACACACATAGTTACACGCGTAAACACTACTTAAATACATACCAAACCCACCTTCCTAAGTAATTCCATCACAAATAGAAAACAGCAATGAGGCAGAAGGGAAACTTAAACTCTTTTCTATACCTACATCCTGCATCACAGCACGGAAAGTAAAAAATAGGTGCACGATCAGTCCATTACCAAATAGTGGCAGGTCTACTAATACTAGCAGCATGTTCAATTCAATCCCTTATAAAATACATACTGTGCATATTTTGCCTAGTAATACTTTAAGTGTGCACATCCAACTGCGGCTCTTTGTACGAAAGAATACAAAGTACATCGTCTTTGTTGTGGAGTGAAAGCCGATGAAGAAACTGCACAAATTAGCATCGTAATAAAATCCCAGCTCCTCACAAAAGTCTCCCATTATCATAATCTGTAAACTCCATTTCTGTTAAGGTGTTTAAAGCTCCACATTTCCTCATAAGGGAATTTAATGTAATTTTTCAATTTGGGTAACTCTAACTCTAACTCTCCCTTGTATAATAATGCTAATATGTAATAGAGCCTAATGTGATGTACTGCACTATCTCTCTCTCTCTCTATGTAACATAATACCAGAAACTCACAATAGAAGAGCATCGTAAATAAACCCGTAACGAGCAACTACATATAATAAACGAAATGATTAGCAAACTTTTAGTATATGGCCAACAATAAAATTCTTCAACAACAAAATATGAGTTTTGCTCACATTATTATCATTGTTAAAACTTCCTAAACATCAAAAGAATTAAGAGGAAAGCTGAAATTCTCTCCTGCAAGGATGACAGGTCACCCACGTGCTTAACTTTAACTCAACTCAACAATACAGGAACAAAACACAGGCATTACACAGACTGATGTATGTATTTTATAATGTAAGCAACTGCGAATATTATAGCTTCACAAAGGAAACAAAGATTCACAATGCAATCCAATGCTTGCAAAGTTACGAGCAATAATATTATAAAAGAATAAAAAGAAGAGAGATCATATCTGTCTGTTTTATAACTAAAACAAGAAAGACATAATAATGCTGTTTTTCATAATAACTTAGAATTGTGTATAAGCAATATGAAATATCTCGTTGATAATAAAGCACCCAGTAAGTACATAATGCTAACTGCTACTATGTACTTTTACATTACATACTTCTAATACAACAACCAACCGAGTAACCAGAAATCAAACTGTACACCAAAGTACAGCATCAAATCTGAACATGATATGATCTTTACAGAGATAAAAGAAATTGGCCCTGTTTTTCCTACATGGTCTTTTCGACATTTTACCCTTCAAAGGCAATACGACTTACTGTCTATAGATATTGTCTATGTAGTAAATAATACGTACTAGTAGTATGCCTATGTAATATGCACTGAACAAAAATCAAATGGAAGTACGTAATAATTCTGCTGATACATACTAATAAGTCATGCCGTATAAGGATACTAGTTTGACTGTATCTGAATGTATGTATGGTTGGTCAAAGATACACAAAAAATGATAAAAGTTCCTCTATTTTATGTAATGGTGGTAGTTTAGTTCATTATTTTGCCATCATCGCAAACGATTCTCTCTTTCTTCAATTCACAAGAGACTCTTTACTTATAATGAAGCCAAAAGATACGAGAGCAACGTTAGAATGAGTTATTTTATTGTGATTGCACGCAATGTCTGTAATATTAACATTATGGTCAGATCCCTCCTGACTTTACTCGTCTTCCATCCCAACATTACTCCTTACTTATACCTACAAACTACTTATACACAGTTTGGAGGTAACAATAAATATTATACAATAATAATGTTTCCAAGTAGACATTACAACCACAACACATGACTTACGAACTTAAGTCACACATATAGTTTAGCTACGCCATTCGCCAAACCATTTCAAGCCACAAACCAAAGCAGATGTTATAACTACCTTTTAGTCTACTACTGTTTTCTCAACACTTGGACATTTATAATGCGCCTGTAAATTTCAGAAGACGTACTTTACTTGTATAAGCAAAGCAGCTAACCTTACGATGCATTCGTGTAGAAAGATAAACACACAGCAGTGTGCTATTCCCTATTAGTTTCTTGTCACAATAATAGCCGACGAAATATGTGAGCTTTGCACACATACCTAAACCAGTATTTCAAGTGCGGCAGGGCTATATAGACAATAAGTGTGGAGTTTAGAACAATCGTGTGTCCGCAAAATCCGCAGAGATCCACCAAAAGCCTGTGTGTAATTGATAGGATACTACAAAGAAAGGTAATGAAAGGCACAGGCTCTTGAAATCATTTCCCATTTAGACATTCATCTGTTATGGTTACCCACCACACTTCGTGTGTAAGTTCTACTAGTAATGTAATTTACACTACGCATTTTACTTTACTGCATATATTGTACATACATAGGCTACATACATACATAGGCTTGCCAGCTGTTATAAAATATCTGTAGTGAGTATTATTATACAAGTTGAGAGCAGGTTGAAAACAGAGGAACGTGAAAGTGGGTATTTGCAATGGCTTTAGCACTTAATGCATTGCTTGGGCTCATCCGTGTGTAAGCATAGAGACAGTCTGCTTATAAACAGTTCACGATCAGCGCACACTTATCGATACCATGCCATGCATGAAAGCAACCAAGTCATGTAGATCATCAGCAACGAAAGAACGTTCCTTCCTTTTCTACAGATATATCGAGTAGGTATATCCTCCTGCTGCTGCTACCCAAGAACGAGTTGTGATATTCGTAAATTGAATTGAATTATTCAAATACACACCAAACCTTAATTAAACACTTGGTGAAAAGTAGACAAGCTTCCTATATTGTAGTAATGGTAAAAGGATTCTCACGTACTTAAATACGAGTTATATAACATCTGTTGGAAGATATACAGTGGAGTACTATGCTTATGGGTTATGGGTAAAATAGTTTAGGTATATAAAAGCTATTACGACAACTTAGGCAGTTGAAGCCTAACAAGCACTAACCGCATTCTTCATTTGCACTTTATTTATGTACATGCTAATGTAGTTTTACTTCAAGAGCCTTTTAATGGGTTAAGCTACTACTATTATAAGTAGAGAGGCAGGTTTACTTACAGTCCCATAACTTAAATTCGCACATTTGATTCCTCAGACGGAAACTGGTTTTCCAGGAACTGCACGATTTCCATTAGAAGGAAATTGAGAGAACGTTCAGTTTATAAATACACTTGGCTCTCTGCGAATTGTACTAGAAAATTAGTTTTCGCAATTAAAATCCAAACGCAACTTTTGAAAACAAGCTGAGCTTTCAGATTCACATTAAGTATTACGTATGTGTATACCTACCTAGTATAGTTAATCTTAATATATTCACTTTACACGTTAAGAAGGAAACTTAAATACTGTACACGATCACATTGGCAATGAAAGAAATCGGTCTCTCACACAGCAGGGAATAATTAATTGAATGTTCCGTACGTGACACACACATAGATATAATTATGAACCCAGGAGAGTCCAGAGAAAAACACGTTGAATTGATGGAATATTATGTGCGATTCCAGAAAAACTATTAATGTTGTTTCTAGTATGTGTAATTAAACTTCATTGTTCATTTTCTCGCCATGATAATTATGGATGGATATATTGTGTGATCGGGTTTGTTCCCAGACCATTCCTAACACAAAACAGGTTAGCGTGAGAAATGGGAAAGGAGAATATATAAATCTGAGTGTTTTCAGCCGAACGGAAGTTATGAAAGCAAGTGACTGCGAACGATACAAACTGCACCTTGCAACTAACTAAATTTATTTCCTTGGTTTTGTGTAGAACTGCAGAACATTACACAACAACATGTATACTTCAACTGTCCTTTTTGAACTGGAGGACCTAAATACACGAAAAACTAATTTTAAACCTCGACAAATTTTCTGGTTCACAAATTGGCAAGTCTATTTTGAACTTAATGTGCATATATTTACAGTACATGATGTTTTTGAGCGAAGGTCCTTCGATGTCTCCGTTAAAGCCTCTGAGTCGTACACACAAGTTGTCGGTACTATTCCATACACATACGTTTAAAAATACTCAACTACTCACGGCACAAAACTGCACTTCCTTCTTAAAACAACTTCTTCGGCATCATCTTGCCTGTCTGTATTTCATACACACTCACACACTCAAAAACCAACCAAACCAACCATGTAAGACTGACATTATGATCAAGCTGTTTCTTTTCTTACGCGGACTCTAATAAAACGTCTCGTGTTCTTCTCTGTCCGACAATCTTACAACAAGTTTTAGTAGCAAGCCTAACACAAGTCTCTCTGCACTCATCCTTATCTAAACGATAAAGACATTTTGGAAGAATGTGCTGTGTTTGCTGTCTTCACATACATGTGCAGATGTGAACGTATCTATTTACTAGTGAGATTTTAATGGGACTTGGCAAAAGTAGTGTAAAGGCGACCTGATGAGATGTGATGCATAACGAATGTTGTTTAAGACAAAATAAGTAGTCAACTTAAGAAGATCAAGGAAAGAAGACAAGCTGAACAAAAGCAGCTGAAGAAATAACAACGTACATCGTACAGAATACAACCAAAACATTCTTTTATTGTCTACCCATGTGAACAATACGTATTATTGTATGCATTGCAAATAACATAATATAGCTGGTGCCTGGTTGGGAGTACTATTATATTTTGCATTACACGTTACCTACATAATATATACATACATACATACCCAGGTAGATTCTTTAAAGAATAAGAAGCCTATGGGCTAACAGTATCTCAATCCAATCAGAAAAACATTTCGCGCCAAGCAAAAAATCCTATAGAATTATACAGCGATTATTTGTCTCAAAGCAAAGGTATATATCAAGATACCTTTACTCTACTCTACACACGCTGGGTTTGTCTAACAGTCATATTCTAGAAGAATGTTAACTTATACCGTCACATTTTTACAATAACTCAATCACATTGAAGTCTTCCGCATAAATTTGCACTATTTCGCTATGCAATGCACCAAATTGCACAGGTATAGTATTACACTGTGTAAAGTAGAAAAGATGCATTTCAAAGATACAAGTACGAATATTGAATGTATGAATGTATGGATACTAGTACATATAAGTTAGGTACAGACCAGATTGCTCGAGCCAACGATGATATTTTAGATGTTCAGTCAAGTGTAATGTTATTACCATCATCACTAGTACAACTCCTACTAACCTAACAACAGCATTGTTAACTGTGCTGCGAATTAGGAAAACTGCATTTGTAAGCTCTCAGCTATTCAACTCCACAGGTTTATGTAGCTTAACCTTCAAACTTAAAAACATTTATTTCGTAATGCTCCTATAACTACGTAACATCCAGCATGTAAGTATGGAGTATACTAGTTGTAGCTATTATATGTATTACAACGAAAGATTATATAAATCTTGCATCATTCTCTGAAGTAACTATAAATAAAGGTACACTGTTATACGTATTTGCATGTCAGTATCTCTCACATATGTTTTTAAAGGAAATAGAACGAGATTCACCATTTTATTGTTGTTATATAAGATAATAATAGAGTAAATCGTAAAACTGCACCAAGTTCAAAGTGTAATTGCACAAAGCACAAGAACAACGCAGTAGCTTAATAAGGCCTGGGCCTGGATGGAATTCTTCATTTATAGTTACACCAGATACCTAGGTGGAAAAATTTCTCTGATAAATGTGTTCTTTTTGTTCTGGTAGATATCTACTGTCTGAGGGAAACCAAGAGAAAAAATTGAAAGACGAAAAATTACGGATTGACGATTGAGGAAATCTCAAAGAAATCTTTCTCATAACGAATCCATTGTAACTACAAAAAAAGATTTTATAAGGTGTACCTTGTATGGTAATCAGCACTCTATTTGGCAAATGCACTAGTAATTTATCAAACTTTTTAGTTATGATATGCATTAATTGCACTGGAAACACATTGCAATATTTCATCAGCAAACACCTTCACTCTCTTCAATTCTCAACGTCATTTTTAGTCACACACGAAGCATTTGCATATACGGAAAATCAGACGCAAAATCTCAAGTCCAAAGT
The DNA here is from genome assembly GCA_034694085.1 of Pogonognathellus longicornis. NCBI lineage: Eukaryota > Metazoa > Arthropoda > Collembola > Entomobryomorpha > Tomoceridae > Pogonognathellus > Pogonognathellus longicornis. The sequence goes on along the minus strand of JAQFYB010003250.1, from coordinate 10,233 downwards.
CAAATTTAATTACATGATGTATACAATTAATTATATATTATTTACATATCAATAGATTTCTCTGTACCACAGATAGTACCTTTCCCGACAATACCTGTGGATTACGTTGCATACATACACAGCTAAATAAAGAAATAGACAGGATTATGAATTAATATGCAAATTAACTTATGAGCATCTATAGGTACAAAGCGCATTGATACATACCTAAATAAGTGTGTAACTCAATATGTAGTAGGTACTTAATAATAACAAACAAATGTCTTTGCTTTTAAGTCTGCCGTCTACAGTGGAGTCGCTTTGTCATTGCAGATACAGCAATTCCTTAGGCAATGTATCGCGATATCAATTTTATCATTGTTTGCGTATCGCAATAAAAAAAGAGTCGAATTCTAATTCTTCTGGTTTTAAGAGCTGATGTTGCAATACAAGTTTGTAATTATTGTTTTGCCTACAGCATCGTTTTCTGGCGAACTTGCTATAAATAAAAGATATGAATGTATTAAATGCGACTTAGAGACACTTGAAATCGCATCGGCTTATTTTTACAACGCATTGATCGTGATATGTGAAATGGAGATATTTATTAGTGCTATTGGGAATCTGAAAGTATAAGAATTGTAGAGCTGGAGCTTTGAAAAGGGTTAACAGATTTAGATAACGTATCCGTGTCTTGGCTAGATCGAAGCAGGTGGTAATCCTTCTCAGACACACAATAAATGACAATGAAAAAGATAGTCATCTTTATGAATCAATGTAGTTTTATCTTTAAGGGCATTTTTTGCTATTATTAAAGCTATAACTATGTAGGTACTACTCCAAGTGGAATTCGCATATTAAATACCACCCTTACTTATTAGTTTCATTGAATTGGTAAGGTGAAGCAGCAAAGATATGTAAACATGCAAGAAATTGTTAATACAATCCTATTATCACCTATGCTTTACAATAGGTGTAATTAAACTGCTTTGTCATTATAACAATAAAAAATAAAATAATCTGTAATAAAATAATAATTGCAAATAGTTTTTTTCCTTTTAATAGACAGAAAGAGAACATCTAGTATAAAATGTATGAACATAAAGCAATAATACAGCATGCAAATTTGATACAGGTGTATAAATAAAATAGTTTGGACCCCAACATAAATCCGTTGAGACAGGTAGTGCAGATAACATACCTTTGGGGTGAGCATGATGAGATAGGCACAGGGCCTTCAACCGACACAGGAAATTCACCACCGACGTATTCCAACGGGTTGACAAAACCAGCAATACAAATTAACATTTTGAAATTTTGTGAGCACGACCAACAACTAAAGTTAAAGTGTATTTCGCACTTTTACAGCACAATTCTAGTTCTAAAACTATAAGTTTTTGCAATTTGGTTCTTTATGCTATAGAATGTTTCTTGACAGTATGGTCAGGTTGATCTTATTGTGAACGGGGAGATGACCGAAAGTAAATTCGATCAAAGAAACACCACACCGCAAAATATCAAGGAACGAAAGTGCAAAGTTTTTTGTATGTCTGTCGTGGTATAGATATGTCTACGGCAAGTTTCCTAGCAGTGTGTTCTTATTGATGTATATATACCTAGACAGGTGCTATCACACAAGTAAAAGTAATATATAAATACATTTACTACAACGTGTATAGTTGTGTAGAAAGGCTCAAACTTAGGAGAGTTTGGGTATAAGGATGACGCGGTGAAGAATAATAACACTTTGAGTTGAGACTGAAAGTAGCTTACATTGAATCCAAGTCAGAAATAGCCGAGAACCACTTTCGTAGAAGATAAGAATATCGAAATCGCTTTCGACACACAAGTTACAGAGTTAGACTCGCTCAACTTGAGACTTTATTTTGTGAATCTATTCGGTCGCTTTCTTCTTTCTCGTCGTGTCTCTCTGCATCTACCTCGACCGGAGAAGATCACTCAACTCAACACAGTAGCAGCAAACTTACAACTCAACCGAAGAAAATGGCAACTCGTTACAAAAAGGTCACGTTCCTTCAGTTAAGTTTCCTAATGTCTTTTATGAAACTCGACTGCCCTGGTTACAGTTCCATTTGTACTGACACTGCCACAACAGCGCCCAGCAGCTACATCAAATCAGAGCCATTCGAATAACAACTCAACTATCGACAAGACTGCAAGAACACCAACAAGAAGACACGACACAAAGGCAATGTACGACAATCCTTTTCTACTACAAAAGTATATTCTGTGTATGATTTTTTATTTATAATGTTCTTTTCTGTTATTTCTTCACTTGACTTGGCTCAACTCTTCGCAACCCACACAAAGACAGCAAATGAGTTCGATCACTCACTCACTCAACGATTGCAGCAACCTTTTCGTGTACATTCAACATTAGCTATATACACTTTACCTTTACCATATTATTTTACTTGCTCTGAACTTGTAGGTTGATCAAGTCGAGCTAAACTCTCCAAAAACTTTTCACGTAGCACACAATACAACAGCACATTAAACAATACACTTTTAAACTGTCATATAATAATAATATTATATATACGCAGTTTGCTACTGTACTTGTATATAGTGTCCATACAATTATTTTACACGTTCTTGCTTATCAGTATGCTACACTCAACGCAATCCTGCACTTTACTTTATCTCATAAGGCAAAGTCAGTTTAGTTTTTTTCTGTCTCTCTGTCGCTTTTCCAAAGAAAGACAATGAAACCAGTCTGGTTGTTCGTAACACACCAAAACTACCACAATCCAAATACGAAGATGATTGCACAAGACATTCAACTCCAATTCGAAACCAGAATCAGGGAAGAACAAGACTCACTCAGAGGACACTACACACAACAAGAGCCTTCATTCAACAATGAACAATCACAGTCAACTGACAAGGCACACGCTCGGTCCAGACTATCTTATTCTTTCAAGTACGTGTACACATAACAATAATACATGGAGAGTTAAACACAGACCGAAGGAAAAGTCCAGTCGAGTAAAATATCGCTATTAAAGCACTCCTACTTACTTATACCAGTACTACCCTGCAACATAACAAAACCAGAACAAACCTACACACACAAGACCCTTCCAGCAGACCAGCGTCAATCCCAGTCATACCAACACCAACAACCAGCCCATCCCAATGATGATAATCCAGAGTACCTATTCATACTCGAGCAACGTATACCTCAAGACCAAAAACAGTCTCCTGATTTCAAACTTCAATCTCAACTCAATCAGTCCCTTCTTACTCTTCCACTTTGTATTTCTTACACAATACACTTACAAGAACAGCCAACACAACAACAACTGAGCTTCATCGTTCGATTCTGCTGAGACTTTCAGCTCGTACCATATGCTCCACATGTTGCCCATACTAAAGTACATGTACAATAAGTATAAGTGCAACTTGTACCCGTAAAACTAAAATCATATCACTGTATTATATTTACTTTTGTATAAAGAAGTACTTGTAAATCCATGTGTATGTAAGTTGCATTATGTTCCTTATAATACAAAGCACCTTTACTGGTATAACATAAGATACAATTTAACTAATATATTCTTAAAGGAAGAAACCAAGGCAAGGTTGCTTTGTTATAATGACCATTACACTAGTCAACACTATATGAGTGTATTTTATACACGAACACCCGGCAAGTTCGTCTCAGGTTGCTGTGCTCTTGCTTGCAAGCTGACACGAAATAATGACGTGATGGACGCAACGGCTGCTGGAGCACAAGGACGATGATGGTCTTCTTCTTCTTGGTCTTTCTCACTCACTCTCTGTACATCACACATAGTCCCTTTACTGCGTAACCCAACAGCACAACAACAAGTAAGCAGATGTTCACTGTTTCAAAATCGAGCTATACGAACTCCAAGTCTTGGGCATTTATTGTTAGCAGGGTTCTTGAGCTCACTTTCTTTGCTTTTGCTACACACTTGAGTGATCCTTATGCCCGGACAACAGACCTGTCTTCCCTGGCCTGGTTGCAAGAAAAAGTGGTTATTACCACTACATGCTACACAGACACACACAAACCCGTAGCAAAGTAAGTAGACACATTAAAGTCGTTAGGGAGAGTAAACCTTGCCTTAGTAGTTAGCCAGGTCGTTACCAGCCACTACGAGTATTGTTTCCTATACAGAATCTGACGTGACGGTTGTAAAATATACAACGTGTATTAAGTACACAATGAAAATAGTAGACTTGTGTTATATGTGTAGTATTATATAAGAATAATGTGTTTGCACTCAAACAGTGATGATAAGAGTTTAGTATGGTGGAGTATAGGACCTAAGCCGGGAGCTATTCATAAAGGTAAACCATAACCTGGTCTGTTGTATACAGTGAAGGTATATTTATACAGTGTATGTGGTGCTTATGTGTACAAGTATTAAGGTTGTTGCAGTTTCATATGGTATTCACAGTGTGTCTTGTGCATTCAATTACCTTTTTTCAAATTCAATTCTATTGACATTGTAGTAGTAAGGAGAAGTAAGGTAGTCGTTTGGTTCGTGCTATCGTCCTGCACTTGGAAACTTACTAAATGCGTCGAGATTATTGCTGTTGAGAGCACAAGAAGAACCTGACAGGTGGTTGGCTAGAATCGTTCGTACGAGCTCAGTTTCTTTTTATACTACTAATGGAGCTTACATATTATGTCTACTATGCTATACCTAAGCGATATATTCTGTACTTTACACTTCTAAGCTTTTGACACAAGAAACATTGGGTAACCAGACTAGTAATGTTTTTATGTGTTTGTAAAGTTATAGCCTGAGTCCAGTAAGGTCACTTTCGTAGCCACAGCTGAAGGAAAACCCTAATGATTTCACATATGGTGCGTAGAGTAGGTATATAAGTGTAAAAAAGCTAAAGATACACTTTGCAGTTGTATTTTTACTTATAAAAGTAAAAGGTAACATCTACCACAATTTTTATAAGAGATCTTTTTATCGGGAGTTAGGTAAGCGCGGGGATATGTGTATCTGTATAAGGAAAGATTTCTTGGCAGAGATAATGTCCAGTTGGTTGGTTGCGGGTTGTATCTGTAGTAGAAGCAATAAAGATTGTCTTAAACACGAACTACGTGCGTTTAGAGGGTCGGAGATGTTATTAAATAGAAACACAACACATGGATGGACAGAGTGCAGGACACAATGTAATTTAACGTGCCCGGCCAAAGGTCTCTCACTTGGAGAAGAGAGGCAGATGGTCTACGACTAGAGTGATTGTGAGCTAACTAACAATGAGATGAAAATGAGTGTCAAAAAGACGTGAGCCATGTACTAGCTTGGAATATGAACGTGTGTAGCAAAGAGACGTACGTACGCTCCAATGGTATTTAGCAGTCGTAGGATTTTAGTATGAAGTAGTCAATAACACACAGGAGAGAATAAATGCGATAATGAGACGTACGAATATCTATGGAGGAGCTCAAGAATAATAATAGCATTGTATCTGCGTCTTGTTGTGTCTACTTGTGTTCAATTCCAAAGTAGATTGATCCACAATGGCAAGATGTTTAAAGAACGAGCATGTAAATAAGTAGAACATCTTTGCAGGGAATAAAAATTCTCTATATATGAGGTTATTGCCAGGAATAATGTCTTGGTAAAGCAGTAGTATTATTATACATAGGATGAACTAAATATGTAACCACAAAGAATCTCTGAATCTTTCTTTATACTTCTATTTAGACATTATAATGTCTCATGGTGAAGCTATTCATGTGTGTGTGCGTGAGTTTAATTTTCAGCTGTAAGGAAAATGGAAAGAAATATGCACACATGCTTTTACAACCGAAAAACCTCATGCACAAACACAATAGACGCACTTATGTATTTAAAAAGGTTGCAATCTGCTCTGTTCCATGGGCTATGTCATGTAGAAGGCAAAAGTCAAGAAAACCTATGGAAAGAAACAAAACCACTCAAGTAACTACACACACAGACTCACTGCCACAATATTATACACATCTCACGCACATGCAGTGTCTGCCTACAACATTTTCGTATCATTTGAGGACAGCAAGAATTCATAAGAGTGTATTTATCCATAATACTACTTGAGGGATCGTATGGCTGAATTGAAGTGAACGTAATAGCATTAGAAATAGTAGCATTATAGGAGAGGAAGATGAGCCAAGACATATTAAGCCAAAAGAGAAGAGGAAACCTCGCAGGGGCTCAGAAGTCAAGTCACAGCCAATCATTCCTCTTAGGTGAACAGAACCAAAACAAGGGAAGACACGACAACAAAACACCAGAGCAGATGCTTCAAAACTAATGATACGCAACTCAACCAGAGTTAGCTAATACTATTCCTATATGTAACACAGCAGAATGTATAGCATGTGTAAAAGTCTGTAGCATAATACATTGGGTAATATGCAGCCAAGAAGGAAGGGTTTTAACAAAAAAAAGTTTGATCTTTGTATAGACATATGATGAAACTCGTCTCCAGCAACCACACTTACACTTACAAAGATTTCTTGAGTTATTACTCCTCCAAGTGAGCTAAAAGGGCCGAGTGGGTCGGCAATTACTGTTTACTATATCGTAGAAACAGTGGCACGTGTATGTGGAAAAGTAAATTCTTAGTTGAAACAAGAACAAAAAGGTACGATTGAAGCACCTAACCTACTAAACAAAAACCAACTAGGGTAGTAGTAGTAGTTGTGATGTACTTACATAGGAATATCGCTATCCACAAATTGCTTTGTCATACTCATCATGTACACTGTGGTGTGCTATAACAATTTCCATTTGTGATTTGAAAGTTGTTATGCTATAGAAAATAAACTGGCATGATAGACAAACCACATCGTAAGAGAGAGTAAATTTTTACAATTTAGATGGGTTTCATTCTTTTCACGTTAAAACCCTCGTTCTTACGGCTGGTATTATAGCCAGCAAACTAGCAATTCAAAAGATAATGGAAGTTCTATAGTAATTTTTTGTAAAAAAAGTCAGCGACAGTGGTACATCGTGAGGAGATTCACTTGGCTCGAGTTTTTCATTCTGTTTATTTCATCTCCTCCAGAGACAAGCCAGTCGCAGTTGTTTCTTGTTCGATCGTTTTCTTTTCTATGTCTTGACAACAACCTCCACACATCAATTTCACTTGTCTGTTTTTTATATGAAAGGAAAATCCTGGTAGTATAACTAACCCGTAAACGTATTAATGGGATTCTTATGTGTGGATAGATATTTCTCCACTTGAAACCCAGTAAAGCATGTATAAGCCGTGTCACGTCAGTTTCCATTAGAATCAAGTAGTGCACATGACGTATATCGTAGCATCTGTCTTCACATACCGTATTAGTTACACTAACAATTAAATCGGTTTAATGTGTCATACAGAGTGTCCAATGTTATGTATGTATCTTTAAATAACACACTTTGAAAATCCTCACTCAGTACGTATAACTGCAGTTTAAGTAGCAAAAATACTAGAATTTGAGTTAATGTACACTCGTACTTTTAAACAGGCCATAATTTTTTATCCCTGATATGTTATGTGTATAGATTCATCCATTTATTTCGTCTTTACAAATTTCTATGCTCGTTTCTTTTGAAGGGTGAATAGAGCAATGGTCTATGTAAGTGGAGCACATTTGTCCGTTTCAGTTTACGAGGCCAAATTCTAGACAAATTACGTAAATCTACACCTACTTATATTTACTTACGTCACACACCCATAAATATTTTATTTCGGTTTTATTCTGCAGCAAATAAATAAATAGCATACAGTACCTACACATATTACGTAAAGCTAATGGGTAGATTTGTGTTGAAGAGATTCTTTTGGGTTGAAGTTTTAATAAAACGAAAAAGTCATTGAATTGAAGTGGGCCAGAGAGGTAATTCAAGTAATTGCTTTAATAGCAGAGCTTTGCTTTCTAGCTTGTATGTTGTTCAAGATTTCATTACGGTAAGTACTATCATCATCATCCTCATTGCAAGTGTATGTATATAACTTTTACACATAGACCATGAAGGTATTTAAAGTAAGTATGTGTACTTCTGACTGTATAAATAAAACATCAGAGTTGATGTGAGTGATGCATGGTGTAGGAGCGCAGTCGTATGTAGTACACAAAAAGAAAGAAACTCTGCTTTTCATTAGAATCCAATCTAGTGAAAGAAAATCGTCCTATTTGGGAAACATCATCTATACACCCTACACACTGACTGACTGCAAACATTGAGAAGGAAGGAATTGTTGAAAGCCATAGAATTCCTGATGATCATCCTCCCTTCCTTTCTTTTTCCTTTCTCGAGACACTTCCTTTATTCTTTTCCATTCTAAGTAAATTCACAATCAATTTTGATCTTATCTCATCTATGTAAGTATGTATGTAATCGGATATTCTTACACACAGAGAGCTATAGTATCAGCATCTCCATTTGAATTCAAAGACACAAAGGAACATTCAACTATTCGTTACATATCCCGTCCTTCATCCTTCAATTCTGCCGTTTCCATTCTTAGACAGCAATTGTATTTCTCTTCCTTTCATCTCAGCATGTGTGATTCTGTTTATATAACTCGCTGAATAAAACCCGGTTGGATGAACAAGTCGGTCATCTCTATTTCGGGCGACTGAATCTCTTCTTCGACTTAGCCTCAAGTCTAGACACACATTTTTGTGCAACGACGTATTATTATATTTTATGTATATGCATGCGTAATGCTTTATACAATGTAAAGCAACCATAACATCGACCCATAGATCTATATTTTATACCCACGAGATGCATGCATAAAAAAACAATGTGATTTGAGAATCGACTGTAATACCAACAGTATTTGCATATAGAGTTCTCTTAATGTTAGTATTTTAATATCTGTTACGTAGTACAACTACTTGTAAGCAGATCTAATGCGTCAGTAGACTTAATACAAGTATTACATACACACACTTGACAAAAAACTTGAACTAGACGTGCTGTAAACTAAACAGTAGCCGAAACAGATCAATTCAAATAAAATATACAATCGATAATGGAGACGGATATTACTTATGCATGTACAAACGAATCACCAAATAATCTTGGCTTATACAAAGATATCACATTAAAGCATCTTTAAAGGCGAAACTACAAAGGAGATTAGTTTCTTTTTGATTGCTTCTCTTGTCTCAGTGTGCTGCGTAATAGCAATACAACTTCTATCTTTTTCTTGTCACGTACACTCGTAACTCTGTGGCTGATAAGTGGATTTAAAATCGACATTACGTTTGTTTATGTACATATAAGAAATTTCATAGCACTACTGCTTCTTTAGTGTTTAGACAATCTCTAAGTACCAGGCTATAATCTACATACTATTTGTATGGTTTATTATCTAAAGAAAATCTTACGAATATCTAATACATAGATGAATCTTTCTCATTTCCATATACGGATTGACAGACAACCAATCATACAATACAATACGAGTTAATTTAATAGGTAGGCGGATTGGTTTCAAAGACTTCGTTGTTCCAATCTGTGTATTATATTCATTGTTGTTACTGGGATAAGCCTTACATCAGATTGGGCTAAGTCGGCACTATGTATAAGTACATGACGCATTATATTGAGCCTTATGTGGTTTGTTTACTTAACCAGTTAGCACAGTAACCTTTTGTTGGTATATACAGTTTTGCTATACTTTTAGTATTGGTTTTACTATACCGTAACAATCTTAACTTTTAATCCCATAATGATGTAGAACTCTCGACACATCATATATAGACTGTACTATGATTGTGAGAATAATAATGTGATCATGTTATAAACCACGATAATAACATCTACATTTATGGCGAGCTTATTATCGGTAGGTAATTTAATACAAAAAAGCAACGTAACACAACATGACATCTTAATCAAATTTAATCTGCCAGTCAGAATCATCACGTGTACCAAACAATAGTAATGACATCATCCTACCTAAATTGCGTGAAATAATTGTATCACACACATTATTGTCTTTGTGTTGGGCATTACAAGAGATACACTTCTCGAATGACAGTCATTCGTCATTTAACGCCTTTCTAGTGTTCGTATTGTCTAGGTATTTTAGTTCAGGAAGAATAATCATAGATTCTTTCTTTAGCTCTAAGGATTAGGGAAAATCGCATTAATCATAATGTTTTATATCTTTAGAATGGCCAAAATGTGAAATCAACATTAATTGTAGAATTGTTCAAAAATGTATTCACACGTTTTGAAAGTAATT
>JAQFYB010003249.1:0-20214 GCA_034694085.1 Pogonognathellus longicornis | reverse complement strand
GGACAAAGGTGGACAAAGGGGGGGTGGGGGTCCAAAAATGGTCAAAAAACGCGGACATCCTTTATGGATAGCCCCTACGATTACAACAGGTGTCTTGTGTCTTATGATGGCCATCTTTTTCATTTTGTGTGTATAATAAGTACGTGTGATTAAAAGTTACACCTAATTAAGTTTACTGCTTATTAAAAATGCATGAATAAGTAATGATGATAGACAAAGCATAATAAAGAGTAAGAGAGGATATGAAATCAATACTAGTATTAATACTGTGATATATGAAAGAAAATAGACCTTAGACCGTATAGAAATTAATTATATTTGACAGTCAGAGGGTGTGAATTCTAACATCGTTATTGCTACGCTTGTAAGGGATTATGTATATTTTATTTTGTCAAAAATTACCATTTCTTATATTTTCTCTTGCAATAGAATGGCACATAACAGGTGCACAGTACTAGTTCTTGTGATTCTGTTTTGACCATTATTTGTGCAATAAATAGGTAGGTACTGCAGTGTCGTTGCCTTCCAACATCTCCATATTTACAACTAATGGTTCTGTACATTAAAAGTCAAAATATTTCTGTGTTGTATGAAATATAGAGGAAAATGGAGAATGTTAAGACATGACATTCTCGTGACATGAGTCATAGCAGATATAATGCTTGATGGTTAGGCTGAGGCAAAGTTGGCTTTTAGCAAAACAACCACAACAAAACTTAGTAAAAGTAAAGGACCGTCATGCCTAATTCGATGCCTGATTTTGAATAGGTACTTACCTTCTGTAATCATACAATTACAGCTGAACAAATCACTACACATGAAATAAAAAGGGTAAATATATGTAAATGTGTGTTCAATTGGCATAAAATACGTCGTCTCAATTCAGTCAGTTTGCAGAAGCTGTATTTTATGCATTTAATATTCAATGCACAAATTCAGAGTTTCGTTCTGCGAAATAAAGACAGAGCAAGGCAAAGTAAGTCCAGTACTATCGGTAAATAAGTAAAGCAAAGACAATGTAGGAGTATAAGGATAGAGCAAATCTCGTCGAGTCGTATAAAGAAAGAAAAGATTTGTTTAAAGATGAAACGCCCAGAAATGCTTAAATGTAAACTACTAAACTACAGTGGACATACTAAGTAATGATAAGTGCTCCTTGACTTGATTTGAAGAATATAAAACTCTTAAATGGGAAACAAGAAAGTATAGCTAACCATTGCCTATTGCCTAATAAAGGGAAGATGACCGAAAGTATAATAATATAAAAGTCAGAAGAAAGAGAACAAACCAAAACATGTTGGATATCAATAATATAAATACCAAAGTTGTATTTTTTCAGAAGTATATTATATACCTACATATCTGTAACTCTACTCCTACTGCCTACGCTCTTGCTGTGCAGTGCACAGATATGAACTGTATCAAATTACAACACATTTATTTTTATTTTTCTCTTTGTTGCATACACCAATATGCGTATTACAGATAATTGTAACTTGTAAACTCAATAATTATAAATGTTTGAATGTCCTGACAGTTGAAATATAGAGATAGTTATTTAGATAGCTAGCTGTGAGGTGCAGTGCAGCGAACAGTAATTTAAGTTTGCATGAGATGAGATTAGAAAGACTGAAAGACCAACAGTGTAACTTTAGGAAATCAGAGTGAAAAGAAGAATTTATGTGCAGATTATAATATTGAAGACAATAATGGCAAAGCGCGATGAATTATTCCAAGTCACGCTTTAAGTTCTTTCGCGTATATACTCACTCAGTTTTAGCTTACATTTATGAGCTAGTCACTCGGCTTGCACGTGCCGAGAGGATTCAATTGACCTAAACACTAATAAATGAGACCAACCATAAATAAAATATAATATTTTATATGAGGCACCAGTCTAGCCTTGTACACTGACCCTTGTGTATCCCAAATAAAAGCTGATTTTACCGGTTCATCAACGTCTATTTCAATTGTATTAATTAGGTATTTGCAAGTCTGTTGCGCATCAAAAATTATTTTTACGCCATCATTTTCGGTATAATTGTGTAATATGAATTATACTATGAATTTTAGCCACATACCATCGAATTTCTAATATCTGTTGTTTCAAATATTTTGTAAAATTTGAATTTTAAGAACAAATTACTGTGCTGTTTAGCAGAAGCAGAACCAAATACGAAAGTTCTATACAATTAAATCAGATTTTAAAGATTTAAATGATGAATAACAGCGTTTCTTTTTTAAGTTACAAGATTGCAACCTTTACATGTTTGCTCGCTTAATCCACCTTTAACCTTTACACATAATTCTAGCTTGTGGTGACTTTGTTTACATTGATAATTCCGTCAGTTGCTGGAACTGAATGATAAGAAATAGTCTTGAAATGACCTGTTGCATTTTAGCTTCAAGTCTAAACATCCGTTGCTTGTTGAGCTGGTAATGTAATGTTTAAAAATCTCGTACCTATAATTCAGACCTACCCTGGATGGACTGATGGACATTTGTTATACAGGACAGAACTACTGCACCTTGTTCAACAATTGCTAATTGCTAATTCTTTATCTTTATTTATGTGAGTTGAAATCAAAGCAACTTCATGTGTAATTGATTTCAATCAATCGTTTTATTGCGGTACCTACATATAGAAAGGTTTAAAACTATATCTTGCTTACACTTTAATACATGCCAGATGCCAGAATATTATGGCATTTACATGGAAGGTATAACTGTTAAAAGTAAATAATTGTCTACATATTGCTTGTACTTAATGTTAGTATTATTAAAGCATACTGACAATGAGTATGATATTGTTGTAGTAAAAGAAGCCCATAGTCAAATCAGAAATGAGAGCATAGGAGTTATCGTTAATGGTATCAAAATAGGGATCGTTTCCTTAGGCAATTTATGTGTACTGCCCTATTCTGTCTGCAGTTTTGATTTGACTTGACTCAGATCTAATAACAATCAATGGAGTTTCTCATCTGGAAGATGCGTTAGGTAATCGGTAATTTTTAGTTTATAGTTTAAAGCTTTTTGCCTTATGGGGTATCAAATGTCTCCAACATAGCAACTGTCTGTAAATGCTGATTAGGAATTATACTATTGTGATATGCACATTCTAAAATGTCTGGCTGAATACAATTGCAGCAGTGTGTGTGAACTTTTAGTTTAGTGTTATGTTATGAATGACGAAACGAGAGCATATGACATAAACAGATGCGTTCTTCTGTGTAATATAGTCGACGCTGCTAAAGATGACTTTAAAAGGAAATGAGCAAGAAACCACTACTCAAGACATCATCAAGGATTTATATCAGCTCACTGCACACAGCAGAAGCATTACACAGATTTATAATATAATATTTCTCATCCATCTCATGCTCATTTCATGCAACAAACCAACGAACGAACGGAAGTCCAAAAAAGTTTCTATATAGAATATTATACTCTCCTGTAGATTCCTACCAAATGTGAGTCGTGAAATGAAATACATTTTCTCATTTTTCAATTTACAACGTTGTTTTATAAAATAAATCATCACATGATTCCAAATTTAGATGCTCTTGTTAAACGGTTATTGGCGATGCTTATGACATGCTGCTAGAAATATGCAAATACTGTAGTGAGTCACGAAGGAACGTGAAGGAATTAAATTTGAAAAGTAGTTTATAGGTAGGTAGTTAAATTGAAATTAAGTAATTAGATGCGGTACATTACATCTACATGCTCACATTGTTGTAGAATGACAGTAATCAATAATTATAGAAATACTGATAAACAGATTACACATACAATTGTATAGAGATTACACAGATTACAACTCAAAGTTGAATGCAATTTTCCACCGTTTATCCACCGAGATGTCCTCCAGCTCATTTGATAGAAATATATGCGAGTGTAAACGGAGTTAAGCTCTAAGTCAATTCAACCATGTGTAAAATGCAGAGTAAAAGGAGAGAGAGCTTGTTTGGAAAGGTATAGAATGCCAGACTACCTTAATGTTCTCCAAGAAGAACAAGTAACAACAAGACATTAAGAAATTTTAGCATGCCATAGAGTGAATGGAGACAGACGAATGTGAAAAATAAGTGATTTGCCGTATTCGTACATACTGTCGAGTGTGTCGAGTATTTAGTGTCTTTTGCTATTAAAGAGTTGACTAAATAAGATTTTGGAGTGAAATGGGATAGATTTGGTTGCGAGATGGAGACGAAGGTAACTTTTAGGACCATATAGGGCGGATGAAGATAATAAAGAGAATCAGTAATACGGACTGATGATGATGACGATGGTGATTGTATCGTTTCGCTTATAGGAGCCTTGTTTTGTCGACCGTCGGGTGCTCCTTATTTGGTCACTCTGTCCTGTATGTTCTTTTCTGTTTACAGTTGAGTTCTGTCTATCCGGCCTGCTTCATGCTTGCCACGACGACGTATCTCTTCATTCTGATGTACACTGTACAGAGAGAGAGAAAAGGCTAAAAGAGTATCTTGTATCGGACCAAGACCATGGTCGCGTTAGAGTTGGAGTTGCTCGAAGATTTTATAATTACAGTCACAAGACAACATACTTTAACATAACACAACATAAGTTGCAATATAGTAATACAAGAAAGATACTTTCATTTGCATCATCTGAGACGATGATACTTGGTTTGGTCTTTCTGCTTATTGTTGGATATATCTGTTCATATTCTCTCCAAAGGTTTAATGCTTTGTTATTTGATTTTTGATTTGAGGTCAAAGACATTTTATATTGAATAGGGCACGTAGTCGATGCTGTGCGCACAACAGCCTATGCTCTAGCTCAATTCTTTCAAGATTCGTATCTCGTGTCATAGTTGCATTCATGCATTCATTCCTTATCGAATCACACCACATTATTCTATCAGATATTCAGACATCATGTATTTAAAATTAGCAAACGTACGCACATATCACACAGACTCTCTTATTATTCCTGTGAATTATTTTCTTCACAGTGCAATTGTGCACTTAAGGGCACCAAAAAATCTATGGCTTGCTTGCAGTAACAAAGTAAGACTTGTAAAAGGGGCGGATTTTTGACTCACTTAAATTAAATTGACTACCATGTCTCAACCTCTATATACTTGTTTGGGGTTTTGGCACATGAACAAATCTTTTTGTTTGTCACACTCCTACAATAAGAACGTCGTGGATAGTGTTAGTATGGAGTGATACACAAATATTTCATGCTACTTAATTACAATAACAATAAGTAGTAAAATATTACTCTTCTAGTTAAGTTAACTGAATATTATTAGTTAGGTACACATTGTGTTTGCTATGTGTGTTGTGTGTGTTGTTAATAATTTAAATACTTTTTATTGGAATGCAAATGGATTATGACCGACTACGTACGTATGGACCTAGTACCTACATTACATTCTAGCACACAATCCTATCTAAAGGGAACATGTGTGTATGTGGTGTTAATGCTTGTTCATTCCACATAATAGCAACCGCAATTCTTATTAGAGTTCAATTCACGCAGCTATGTACTTATGTTTATGGTGGATCGTGGATGGTAGCAACAAGGAGTAGATGAATTTGATCATTTTATTATTATTATTGTTATTTTTATGATTGTTTTACCGTTAGCGACAAAGAGAGTCGACTAATTGTATGGGGAACGTTGTTGTCTATCTCTCTGATCTCGTTGATTAAATAAACAAGACAACTATTGATTATTTAAAGCCTAAATTCAGTTGGCTTGCTTGGCTCTGGCTCGAGTTTGATATCTCCTTTAAGGGATTGCCTTTCATTTTCATTGTATTTTCTATAGAACGAAAGAGAGAGACAAGGAAAGAAACGTATGCAGAGAAATAGTGATACATGTCGTGTGTCGTGTCAAGCCATGTCGTTATGCATTAAACTTTGTAACGCTAAATGGCTAAATATTTTATACGTATAAATAGTACACACACAAGCTATGTTTGTTTTACTTATCAGAGCCGTATCTGTATTATAAATTTCCTGTTGGCACTGCAAAATTCGCAAGGAGAATAATAAGAATGGCTTTATTTGCTTTCTTGTTGTTGTCAAATGTAGTACACATGTATCTTATTATCGTATTAAAGTTGACATGAGGTTGGATGACAATCAGGCAAGATATTATTATATCTTGACGGATTATTACATGGAGCGTGTGTGTGTAGGTAATAACTTCATGCAATAAATTATGATACTATACTTTGCTTGATGCATATAGTTATCATCATATACCTAGTTATAAATAAGGATTGTCCTACACAGTACATAATAAAGATGTGTGTACAATTGAAGTACAAGGGGATAAAACTAATGTGTATAGATAGTTAACTGTGAATGCAAAGTTATTTGCTTTATTTATTGCATCTGCTAGCTGTTAAATACACGCTAGCTAATATAAATGGTCGTCTTAGGTCGATCGGTGAGTTGTGTGCTCTTGCAATAAATACATTTACGTTTTTGGAGGTACAGCGTAAGTTTAGTTAGGTATAGAGTGGAGAGAATGTTCTTTACATACCCGGAGAGTAGCCATATGGTTGACAGTGTCTCCATACCATGGTTGGTTGGGATTTGGACTCGAATTTCTAAGCATAGCATTTGTAATCCAAAATGTCTATATAGCAATCATCGTATTATTATTAGCTTTGAGTAGTTGATACTGTGAGTATCATGTTGTGCACATTTGTTGTGCAAACTATAAAGAAGAATGGAATTTAACATATAAGTAATGCAATGTGTATAGCTGAGAAAAGTATGTAAAGACTTTGGAGGGCTAGAGCTCAAAAGCATTATTATAATGTATAAGTACAGTGTAATAGAATAATAATAATGTAGATGCCAAGCTGATATACATTGCGAATAAAAGACGATGTTGTCTTTGAGAAGAGTTGAATGAATGAATGATGAATGGAGTTGAAGGGACGTGTATGCACAAAGTTTGCATTGTGTATGTGTGTTATAAATTTTGCATATTATTTTTGTTTTGCGTAGACCGCGAGGACCAATCCATTCTATGCACAGGAGAGTCGGGAGCCGGAAAAACGGAAAATACAAAGAAAGTGATCCAGTATTTGGCTTATGTTGCCGCCAGTAAGCCAAGAGGAACAGGAACTCATCATTCTACGGTTGGTTTACTCTCACAAAGCTACCAAACGACCCTACTAAATTACTGTTGCCGTAGCTGTAGCCACCATCAAAGAATAAAATACTCAGCAATTCTATGCCTCCTTAATCACAAACCTCTATGCAAATATGAAATTACCCTGACATTATGTGATGGGATTACCACCCACATAATTATGTACTTACTATCACACTTGATAGGATAATCATTTGATATTTATTACTAATAATTTGTTCACTACTAATGTAATGTAACAACCAATGTACGTAGGAATTCTCATCATTCGTTAGTAGCCTTTTCCGCCCGATTCTTTCGAGCACTTATTCAATCACCTGTATGTACCTGTAATCACACATTGACTGCAATTCAATCAGTGCATTAACAAGTTGAGAATAACCCTCAGTTATTGGAATTCGGAATTGATTGTTTGTGGAACTCAGTGGGACGTACAGATCATACTCTATAAGGTGCCAATTAGCAACCCACATGTTTGTATTGTACTTAAATCCAATGCAATTTCCCATGTTGTTATGTGCCTAAAATTCAATGACCACTCATTGAGATGATTTGTTTTTCTCCCTCACTTTAATGTGCGCTTCATAAGTTTATTTGTGACATTTTTATTTCCCTAATTTAATCTATTTTATTTATTGAACCAAGCTCACAGCATAGAGTGCGTAACAAAGGAACTCAAAATCTGCACTTAACTTGATTTATGTCCATGTATCTTTTACTCACAGACAGATATCTTGGACGTATGGGATACACTATACACATTGTATTCTATTGGTCAAAGAATTGGTTTTTGATGTTCATAAGCACCTAGAGTCTACCACTATTGTAGTTACCTATGATAGTTATATAATTTCTTATTTTAAGACTTGATGAGAATGGGTGAATGAAGAGATAGATGTACTTTGAATTTGTAGAATGTGGAACAAGGTAGTACATTTTATTATATTTTGAGAATGACTCAGGAATGTCTATTTATGGCACTACTGCCAAGACAGGGTTTTATATAAAATGTTAGGATCATAAGCAAGATTTTTGTGTACCTACTTCTAAAAGTACAGAAATATTTTCAGTTAATGTGTCTATTCTATGGTTGTAAAGCCAGCAAAATATTTTTGCAAAGCAGTTTCGTGAAAACCGGATCTGCCCCAAATATTTTTAGAAATGCAATGGATCAGTCAGCAATTTTATGGTACAAACACGTCATGACTTTGAGAATGTAGAACGCAATTTTTGTACATTTTAATTAATATACGCTGGAACAAATGGTGGTGTAAGACAATTTAATATGCATTTATAAGGATTAAAGAAAGTAGCTTAAATAGTATGGTTTGGTTAGTTTGGTATCGACACACTTATTGTGTGCTGGTGGTGAATGGATCTTCAGCTAACAAGATGTCTAAAGTTTATGATGAAGATTGTGAGATAGTGACGTTATGACGTTTGTGACAGGACACAAAAAACTTATTCTATTCATTATTATTCACCTTAAAAGTCCTTTCGAATCTCTAAATCACTACTTACTCTAGCCAACTATTACAGCCAATTGACTACATTTAGTCCTCCACTTATTTCTAAATCTTTGGGTGTTTGATATTAATGCTAACTCGTAGTTGCAGTAAGACTTCTGTAGTATTTATTTAGTAAAATATTTATTCGTAAAGGCTTATAGCACCGGTGCGAATAAAATTTTACTTGAAATAGTTTGATTAATATAGAAATTAACTTGAAATACCTTAATCAACTTGCTTGCATGTTCTTCGTACTTTACTCACATGAATTCTTGGCTGTCGGATGCAATCATAAATCGCTTTTCGGTTTGGCTGATTTCCTTTCGTTTCGCCTTTCACGTAGCCCGTTCCAGTTTTCAACATTGTAAGTAACATCACGCTTTCTTGATTTCCTTCAAAAAATGTATAATATTTCTCTATCTAAGACAATAATACCGTTTATCGGTAATAAATTAAATATAGACTTTTACTACTCTTGGTGTGTCTGTCCTTTTCAAAAACACGTTTGTAACGATTATTATATGTTTATTTTCATAAGATGATGAAGTTATTACCAAGTTTATGACTGTGTGTTTAGGGTGAGTTGGAACAACAGCTTCTTCAAGCCAACCCGATACTAGAAGCCTTCGGTAACGCCAAGACTGTCAAAAATGATAATTCCAGTCGTTTTGTAAGTTAAATTTTCTTATTACTATTAAAAAGTAGAATATTATTTAAGAGTATAATTTTTAATTTGCAAATGATATTTTTTTATATAGGGAAAGTTTATCCGAATCAATTTTGATACTTCTGGCTATATTGCGGGAGCCAATATCGAAACGTACCTTCTGGAGAAATCCAGATCTATCAGACAAGCCAAGGATGAACGTAGTTTCCACATTTTTTATCAATTGCTTTCCGGAGCAACTGACGCTCAAAGGAGTAAGCGTTCTGATTCATTTCATTTGATTAACGTTTGCTGAATTACGAATTTGTAATAATATAATTATGAATCCTTTACTGCTGCTTCCTTACAGTTGAATATGTTTTGGAGCCAGCCTCAAATTACACATTCCTGACCCAGGGAGGTCTCCCTGTGCCAGGGGTGGATGACATAGCCGAATTTCAGTCCACTGTGAACTCCATGAACATTATGGGTCTTTCTCCTGACGATTTGTCAGCAATCTTCCGTGTTGTGTCTTCCTCGCTCCATTTCGGCAACATGCAGTTTAAGCAAGAGAGAAATTCAGATCAAGCTACACTTCCTGACAATACTGTAGCTCAAAAAGTTGCTCATCTTCTTGGCCTTAGTGTGACAGATATGACCAAGGCGTTTTTGAAACCCCGAATTAAGGTTGGAAGGGACCATGTCACTAAAGCACAAACAAAAGAACAGGTACGATTTTTACATAGTACATAATTTAATCGATGAGTAAATGAATTGTAAACTGATTCTGGATATTGTTGCTGCAGGTGGAATTCGCCGTTGAGGCTATAGCAAAGGCTACTTATGAGCGAATGTTCCGCTGGTTAGTAAATCGTATCAATAGAAGTTTAGACCGAACAAAAAGGCAAGGAGCTTCCTTCATAGGAATTTTGGATATTGCTGGTTTTGAAATATTCGAATTGAACTCCTTTGAACAACTTTGTATAAATTACACAAACGAAAAATTGCAACAATTGTTCAACCACACGATGTTCATCTTGGAACAGGAAGAGTACCAAAAGGAGGGAATAGATTGGAAATTCATTGACTTTGGTTTAGATCTTCAACCTACTATTGACCTAATTGAAAAGGTTTGGAACATTCATTGTACATATTATTAAAATGATTGCCGATTTCTCATTGTTTTCACATTTGATTTGTTTGAAAAAGTTTTGCATAATGTAGTGTTATATAACTAAATGTAAGTTTTATCTTTATTGTTATATTTAACTTTTTCAGCCCATGGGTATATTAGCCTTGTTAGACGAAGAATGTTGGTTCCCGAAAGCAACTGACAAGTCATTCACTGAAAAGTTGTCCTCTGCTCACAGCCAACATACAAAATTTTTTAAAACCGATTTCCGTGGTCAAGCTGACTTTGCAGTATTACATTACGCTGGAAAAGTAGATTACTCTGCTGCTCAATGGTTAATGAAAAATATGGACCCATTGAATGAAAATGTTGTACAGTTACTGCAAGCCAGTTTGGATCCTTTTATTGTTCAAATCTGGAAGGATGGTAAGTGTAAGTGGCATCGTTACAAATTATTATGTTTATTCGTTAAGTTGTAATAAATTAGTGATTGTATTTATTTAATCCGACTATTTTTCATTCCAGCTGAGATTGTAGGAATGGCTCATCAGGCTATGTCAGATACACAATTCGGTGCCAGAACAAGGAAAGGAATGTTCAGAACAGTTTCACAGTTGTACAAGGAACAATTGGCCAAACTTATGATAACGTTGAGGAATACAAATCCCAATTTCGTCCGTTGTATAATTCCCAACCATGAAAAAAGGTGAATTACTTGTCATGGTTAATATAACTCAATTATTGTAATGGCTAATAAATGCCTTTTGATTGTAGGTCCGGAAAGATTGACGCCCCTCTCGTTCTGGACCAGTTACGATGTAATGGAGTACTAGAAGGTATACGTATCTGCCGTCAAGGTTTCCCGAACAGAATTCCATTCCAAGAGTTTAGACAACGATACGAACTGTTGACTCCAAATGTCATACCAAAAGGTTTCATGGATGGCAAGAAAGCCTGTGAAAAAATGGTACTGTTTAATTTTGCATTGATTGATTAATTAAAGTTCATTTGATTTTCTGTATCAATGAACTTGCCGCCAATGAAATAGCTACAATAAATTCTTTTATTGATATTCAGATACATGCATTAGAACTGGATCCAAATCTTTTCCGCATCGGTCAGTCCAAGATATTTTTTAGAGCTGGAGTACTCGCTCATTTGGAAGAAGAGCGTGATTTTAAGATCACAGACTTAATTGTCAACTTCCAGTCATTCTGCAGGGGTAACTTAGCCAGGAGAATGTACACTCGACGTGTCCAACAGCTCAATGCTATCCGAATCATTCAACGAAATTGTGCCGCATATCTTAAACTTCGTAACTGGCAATGGTGGCGTCTTTACACGAAGGTGAAGCCTTTGCTCCAAGTCACTAAGCAGGAAGAAAAGCTAACTCAAAAAGAGGATGAGTTGAAACATTTGCAAGATAAGTTGAACTCGAGTGTCGTCATTACACAAGAAATTCAACAAAAATTACAACAGGCCATTGACGAAAAATCCATGTTGGCTGAACAACTTCAAGCAGAAACTGAACTTTGTGCTGAAGCTGAAGAAATGCGTGCTCGACTTGCTCAGAAGAAACAAGAGCTGGAAGAAATTCTTCATGACATGGAAGCTCGGATTGAAGAGGAAGAAGAGCGGTGCGTAGCCCTTAATAATGAAAAGAAAAAGCTCCAGTTAAATATTCAGGATTTAGAAGAACAACTCGAAGAAGAAGAAGCTGCTCGCCAAAAGCTTCAGTTAGAAAAAGTTCAGGGCGATGCCAAAAACAAGAAAATGGAAGAAGAACTCGTGTTGGCTGAAGACACCAATGCAAAATTGGTGAAGGAAAGGAAATTACTTGAAGAGAAAAACAACGACTTAAGTCAAAATCTAGCAGAGGAGGAGGAAAAATCCAAACATTTAGCAAAACTTAAAGCTAAGCATGAAGGAAGTATTGCTGACATAGAGGAACGACTTAAGAAAGAACAGCAAATCCGTCAAGAAAATGAAAGAAGTAAAAGAAAAATCGAGTCTGAACTTCAAGACATTAAAGAACAAATCAACGAAAAAAGAACTCAAGTTGAAGAACTTCAATTGAATTTAGCCAAAAAAGATGAAGAAATTGGAAATCTTTTGACGAAAATTGATGAGGAGTCGGCTGCCAAAGCTACAGCACAAAAGAACCTTCGAGAAGTTGAATCGCAACTTGCGGAACTTCAAGAAGATCTTGAAGCAGAAAAGGCTGCAAGAAATAAGGCAGAAAAACAAAAGAGAGACTTGAATGAAGAACTAGAGGCTTTAAAGAACGAATTGTTGGACAGTTTGGACACAACTGCTGCTCAGCAAGAATTACGTACCAAGCGTGAACAAGAGTTGGCTGCTCTCAAAAAGAGTTTGGAAGAAGAGACATTATCCCACGAAACAAATGTGACAGATATGCGTCATAAACATGTACAGGAAGTACAAGACCTCATGGAGCAATTCGAAAATTTGAAAAAAGCTCGGGTTAATTTAGAAAAGAGTAAATCCAGTTTAGAGGCAGAAAACGCTGATTTGGCTAACGAACTTAAATCCCTCCAAGGAGCTAAAATGGACAACGAGAGAAAGAGAAAGAATCAGGAAAGTCAACTTCAAGAACTCCAAGTAAAGTTAGCTGAGAGTGAAAGAGCTCGTACAGATTTATCCGACAAACTTGTTAAAATTATGTCTGAATTAGAAAATGTAACAACTCAATTAGAAGAAGCAGATTCTAAAGCAACAGTTGCAGGAAAGAACTCCGCTGCAGCTGAAAATTCTCTTTCCGAAGCTCAAACACTTTTGGAAGAGGAGACTAGACAGAAGCTAGCTTTGAGTGCCAAGGTGAGACAGTTGGAATCAGAAAAAGAGCAAGTTCAAGAACAGCTTGAAGAGGAAGAGGAAGCAAAAAAGAACTTAGAGAAACTGGTAACGAATTTAAATACGGCGTTGTCCGAATTGAAGAAAAAGAACGAAGAGGATGCCGAACTTTATGCTGGCTTAGAAAATAACCAAAAGAAACTTGTTAAAGATATTGAGGTGCTTCGAAGCCAAAATGATGAACTCAGTGCCAATTGTGACAAACTGGAGAAATCCAGGAAAAAGTTGCAACAAGAATTGGAAGATGCCGGCATTGATTTAGATACCCAACGTTCTAAGGTGGCCGAGTTGGAAAAGAAACAACGAAACTTCGACAAAATTCTTTCTGAGGAAAAGATGGTGAGCGAAAGATTCAGTCAAGAAAAGGACCAAGCGGAGCGAGAGGCTAGAGAAAAGGAAACAAAACTTTTGTCTTTGAATCGTGAGCTTGAAGAGAAAGATGTACAAATTGAAGAGCTAGAAAGAACCAAGAGACAGTTACAAAATGAATTAGACGAGTTGGTCAATTCTCAAGGAACTGCTGACAAAAATGTTCACGAGTTGGAAAAACAGAAACGCTCTCTGGAAAGTCAGTTGGCCGAGCAGAAGACACAAATTGAAGAATTGGAGGATGAACTTCAGCTGACTGAGGATGCCAAGTTAAGGCTTGAGGTAAATATGCAAGCCCTGAAGACCCAATTTGAAAGAGACCTTCAGGCCAAGGAAGAAAATTCGGAAGAAAAACGAAAGGGTCTTATTAAGCAATTGAGAGACACTGAGGCAGAACTTGAAGATGAAAGAAAGAACAGAACTGCCGCTGTTAATGCCAGAAAGAAGATTGAGTCGGACTACAACGAATTGATGAACCAAATTGAAACTAATAACAAGATGAAGGAAGATGCTTTGAAACAGCTTAAGAAGGTTCAAGGACAAATTAAAGACTTCCAAAGAGACGCTGAAGAGGCTCGCATCGGAAGGGATGAAGCAAATGCCATTGCTAAGGAAGCTGAAAAGCGTCTAAAAAGCATAGAAGCTGAAATTCTTCAACTTCAGGTAAAGTTGGAAAAGTCAAATTAAATTGCAATTTTTATTAATACATGATATATTTTAATCCATAATAACACTGGAATTTTATTAACATTTTTCTTCACTTTTCATTTTAGGAGGAGCTCGCAACATCTGAACGTCTTCGTAGAGCTGCGGAATCTGAACGCGATGAACTCTCTGAAGAAATGAGCAATAGCGCCAATAGAGGAACTTTGCTTGTAGACGAAAAGCGTCGTTTAGAAGCCCGTATTCAGTCTCTAGAAGAAGAGCTCGAGGAAGAACAATCTAACAACGAAATGCAGTCTGAGAGAGCTCGAAAGGCCACCCTTTTAAATGAACAATTATCATCTGAGTTGCAGACAGAGCGTAGCACAAATCAAAAATTAGAAAATTCAAGAACCTTGCTTGAAAAACAAAATAAGGAATTGAAGCAGAAATTGACAGAGTTGGAAACAACTCAAAAATTAAAGACAAAAGCTACGATTACTAGTCTCGAGTCGAAAGTTCAACAGCTCGAGGAGCAACTTGAGCTGGAAGCCAAAGAGAGATTGCAACAGCAAAAATCAGTTCGCAGACAAGATAAGAAAATTAAAGAACTGCTCCTTCAACTGGATGATGAAAGGAGAAATGCTGATAACAGTAAAGAGCAAGCAGAGAAAATCAACACCCGAGTAAAGGCTTTGAAGAGACAACTTGACGAAGCTGAGGAAGAGATTTCTAGAGAGAAGGCCATGAAACGAAAGCTGCAAAGAGACTTGGAGGATGCACAGGAAGGCTATGAAGGACTCGTACGTGAAGTAGGAAGCCTTAAAAATAAATTACGGTAAGAATGCAATTGTATACAGATCCTTTATATTCGTATGTAGCAATAAACACATTTTTCAAGGACATTATGGTTTTAAAGACCAAAAGTCTGTAAAAGTAGTGATAAGATAATTTTATTGCTGTATTGCACAATTCATGCATAATGCTAATGCTAAAGTATGATGTGAGCACTTGTATTGTATTGCCCATTATTTGCTGCCATTCCTCAGATGTGGAAAAGGCTCCAGGTATGATGAACTCACTGTCTCGTAGAATTAGTGGAAATAAAGGAGTGCTGGCAAAGCAAAATCCATATAATGATGATTCATTTGATGACTATATGGGAATTTGACCTGAATAACTTTATTGATCTGATTCTTATGTTTGATATTCCAGACGTGGCACAGCCACCAGTCTTGGTTTGAACTCGAGCAGGCTGTCAAAGCGTGGCTCGATTCCCGGAACCGGTGACGACTCTACAGTCTCCCAAGAGGACTCTTTTGATGGAGAAGATGAGAAAGCATAAATTATTTTATTTAAAACAACGCTTTTCTAACCTTATAGGACCTTCTTCTCTGCCGCAACATATACTTTCCCATTTACAATTTACAACTATGCAGTAAACAGAATAGAGAACAATAAGGAGGAGGGACGACGATAAACTTTAATTTAATAACCTTGTGACTTGTGTCCATTACACAAAAATCATGAAGAAAATACGAAATTGTGTCCACCACCTTCCCTGAAAATTCTTCTGTCCGCCAATCAAGAATTATAGAGTTAGCCATCCACGAGTTCTTTGGAACTGAGAAGACATAATTCCATTATTGAACGTATGGTCTGACAATTATGCCTCGCTTGGCTTGACCTGGCTGGAGAAATTCAAAATGAATAGCTCTATTCTATTCCATTGTACTTAAAAAGATAGAATTTACATATGAATAGTATTTACATAACGAAGCTCATATTCGCTTACCGCGAGTGAGAATTAAAGTGCCTTTGTATTATAATAATATTAATATTTACGATTACAATTTTCATAGCAAGTAATAATTGTGGCAATGATATAAAATGTAATTAGTAATAATTAGTTACGTAACAACAAGCAATAATCATAATCATTGATTAACTTTTATGAAGAATAATGAAGATAGAGATACATTACAGTAATTAATGGTAACAATTATTATAAGCAAGTATTATATCGGAATATGCATGAATTTGTCTGTGTAAATGTTCTATTCTAATATACTACTCATCTTGTACTATTTGAATATTTAAATATTGTAAACTGTAATCGTAGTAGTTTTGTAGCATTAGTTGTGATGATGTGCGGCGAGCGGAGGCGGACGGGAGATAAAAGGAGATAAAAAAGATGCTCCGGAAGAGTTGTCATTAAAACTAATCCATAACATTCCTAAGTAGTACTATATAATATACTATTTGTTAATAATTTATCGTTTTTTAAAATGTCTACCTAAAACAATGTGTAAAAAGAGACATTCGAAACAAAGTACTACTACTACCTTCTGCTATTACTATTGGGACTTTGTCGTAAATGAAGGATGATCAATAGTAATACAAGAAATATCTGTGGCAAATTAATTCATTACTTATCTTATACATTAGTAGTACGTAATAATAAGATAATGAAATTATTATAATTAATTAGTTGTAATCTGTCTTGTACTAACCGTAAAAATAGAAACTGGAGAAAACCTTAAGTTAGGAGCTAGCAAAAGAGACTATAGTAGAAAGAAACGTAACAAACACGGAAATTAATCATTTGTTCTTTATTCGAGTGCATCCTGTAATTATTATTGTCGCTGTTAGATTTACTTTTAGTGTAGTGTAGTGTGTCGTAGTGTTAGAAGTTAGTAAAAAAGTAAAATTAACCGACTTGCATAATACTATAGTGCTAGCAGAAAGGTTCTATGTACATAAAAACTATTAATTATTACATATATATTATATTATATATTATCTTTACGTTCTATTACTTTATACTTACGGAGCGTGAGTGATTGATGGTTGGTAATTAGTATGATCATGAACACCACACTAATGATTCTATCACACAAATTTATTCTAACGTATGCAAGAGAAATTAAATCTTGTTTTTGCTTTGAAAGTCTTCTGCTCTCATTTATTTCTGACTTCATTCACTTTCACCCTATATCCATTCATGTGACATTTATTCTTACTCTCAAACTTCATTTTTCGGAGTCACAATACTGGTGTGGTTTAAAACAAGGAAATAAAAAGCTATATTTCCTTGTTTTAAAACATACAAGATTGTGAATACGCTATAGTATCTAGGTATACATGTATCTGCATACATGCATAATAAACTGGGCAAATAAAAATTGTGACTAGCCTGTATTATAAAAGCATTTTAAAAATAAATGTAATTTCTTAGGGGCATTTTACATAGAACTTTAGTTTTTGTAAGACCAGTATTTTACGCTATCGAGTAAAATCGACATTGTAGTTGTAAATACAACTAATTGTACCATAGAGTAAGATTTCATACTATACTCTTTCAGGGCAATGCAAAATGTAAACAGAAATCCTACTTTTGTGATAGCAAACAAAGATCATTCAAAGATTTTCTGTATGCGTATCCTGCCCTTTGGTTATGCTCCAATCAGATCTGTGCAGATCAGTCTTACATATACTATTACTTTTGTAGTAGTAGTAAAACTTACAAGAAACAAAGTTTAGCAATATTATTATGTGCAATTGGACTAATAGCACTAATGTGCTGTACGTACTATAGCTAAACTATAATTTTTAATCTTTTTTTCTTTGTTTTCATTTCAATCTTATGCATCTTAAATAAGTTATGATTTCACCACACATGTACTTTACATTTGCAAAACCTCAGAACTCCTGCGATTCTAAATCATATAGGTTTAGTACGTACGTAAACTTTTAAATCTTAAGATTATGTATATGTAATCGGATTACTAATTTACGGAAATGATTCGTCTGTAAAATCATTGAAATTAGACTTCAAAAGATACAAAATTACGGACACTTAAATTATGATTTGTAAACTTATGTTCAAAATGCAGGGCGACTATTTTGCTCATTTCATCGTTTTTTCACTCATTTCGCTATAACTTTTGAATAGAAATTCGGATTTCTTATATATTTCATATAATTTTGGATAGCTGTATATTGTACCTTTAATTTATACAACTTTTTTTTCTAATTCTTAATACAACTTGTAATTTCAAAAGTTAAAACTTTTATAAATCAGAGGTACAATATACATCTATGCAAAATTATAATTGAAATCCGAGTTTCTGTTCAAAATTTATATCGAAATGAGTGAAAAAAACGGTGAAAAGAGCAAAATGGTCGCCCTGCACCTTAAGATATCTTAGAATTTGGTAATTGAAATAATAGTTGAAGTACACAAGTTAATTCGATTTTATCTTTATTTAAAAAAGGAGCCTCCGCCACGGAAAATGATTACTTTATTTTAGGAATGTTTACACTAAATAGTTTTTGCAATATTTAAAAAAGAGGAGACAGAGAAAGAGTGTTTACATAAATTTTAGTTAGTGGGAACAGCCGTGGCGTTGTTTGCGTTAACGGTTACGTCGTTTATCTCGTCCACTGTGTCAAGTTTTACTTTCTTGGCTGCGGGCATGTCACTGTTACTATACTCATCTTCGTCATCATTTCTGTCGCCATTTTTTCGAGAATGTCCTACTGCTAAAAATTACAAAACATACTCAATTAGTGACTCATTCAAGTTAGGATTTTCTGTGGAAGAACAATAAAATCATGTTTTCGTTGCAATTTACCTTGGATAAACGCATCAGCGGAGTTAGAGTCTTCACCTTTTTCGGATTCAATTGCAAAATTAGAGTCCTCATTCGAAAGGACTAGAAAACGAAACATAAAAAGGTTACATTTAGATGCTGAATAGCGCAGAACGTGTAATTTCCGCAAATACAAAAAATGTAAAGTTATAGAGCAAGTTAAGTAAGTTTACCTGGGTTGGTTAACCCCTGGTTAGAGTTACAGTCATCGTTAAGTTCCTTGGAATCCGACGAAATAGTAGAACCCAAAGAGTCTTCTTGGTGGGCCTGGAATTAAAAAATAAACATTGCGAATAAGTATTTCTCGAATTTTACAAACGTCAGTGGGAACTTGTTTACTGCCAGAGTGGAAGTATTCTTTATAAAATATACATAAAAGTGCTAAAATTGAAGCTTACAAAGTCGTCAGGCATATCCTGTAACATAACGGGTCGATGCGTTAAAAGAATATGGTGAGTCCACAAGGCCAACTCAACTTGATGTGGGTTCCATTCATCTGGTCCTCCTAACCTTTGCACCGCTTGTCGAATGTGCTTTAACATTTCGAGATATTCTTGGAGCGTGTAGTCGATTCCTTCGATTTCCGGTACAGCCGCCAAACATTCGTCTGCCATAAATGCAGCTCGGTCTGGAGCGGCTGCTGTGACAATTGCGGAAGCGGTTGCTGGACCAATACCCTGCAAATGATACAAAATTCAAGCTTAAAACCCCGAAAGTGAACACCACAAACATCCTCCATATGAGGTATACGTTAATGAAATGCAAAAATTTAATATGACAATAATTAATAATTATGTACCTTAAGGTTACATAGATACTGAATGGCAGCAGCTAGGTCATCTTTTTTGAACAGGGCTCGAAAAGCCTTTCTTGACTCTTGCTCGACGACACGTGGAGAATTCATTGTTACAAGTTCCTTAAGTCGCGGCCGGAATTTCCCTCTCTGTTAAATCAATAAAGAACATAATTCCATCATGGGTGTCCATTAATTAATTACAACTGTCACATTTACAGTTACAACAGAATACACAACACATATTTCATAGCATTCGTTAACAAACAGAATTAAATATTCCGTGAATATAGAGACAAAAACTCCAGGATTGAACTTACAGCAAGCTTCCATTTCATTGTGGTAACAAGTTCATCATGGACAATGTGTGGGTCCTTTCCACGTGATTTAATCTTCGATGGAAACTCTTTCTGATACCTGGAAACAATAAAAGAAAACAATGAAAC